>BLSH010319913.1:806751-818325 GCA_018402905.1 Glandirana rugosa | reverse complement strand
TTCATAAGGTGGTTTTTGAAGAACAGAAAGCACCAGATTCAGATCCCACGGAGCCATCGGGGATCTCACCCGAGGCGCCACATGTTGCACACCTTGTACAAAGGTACGAATCAGAGAGTGCGAAGCCAAAGGTCTTTGAAAAAGTATGGCTAAGGCCGAGATCTGGCCCTTAAGAGTACTCAAAGCCAACTGCTTATTCAGACCCTGCTGTAAAAAGGTCAGTACCCTGGAGACTACAAACGAGCGAGGGTTATAGCCCTCCGCCTCGCACCAAGCAATGTAAGCCTTCCAGGTGCGGTGATAAATCTTGCGAGAGGTGCACTTGCAAGCTTTCAACAGAGTGGGGATCACGGAGTCGGCCACTCCTCTATCCCTTAGCACCTGGGACTCAATAGCCAAGCCGTCAAAGCCAGCGAGGGTAGAGCAGGGTGCAAGATGGGCCCTTGAGACAGGAGGTCGTCTCGTATCGGAAGCCGCCAGGGGACGTCTGCCACCATCTGGACCACGTCGGCATACCAGGTGCGCCGAGGCCAATCCGGGGCCACCAGAATGGTCGGAATTCCTTCCATCACTATTCTGCGCACCAATCTCGGAAGCAGACGTATGGGAGGAAAAGCGTACAGGAGGCGATAACGGCTCCAGGGAGCCACCAGGGCATCCGTGGCCACTGCCAACGGATCCTTCGTCCTGGATACAAAAGTTCTCACCTTGTGATTGAACCTGGACGCCACGAGATCCACATCCGGTGTCCCCCACTTGTGGCAAATCTGACTGAACACCTCCGGGTGAAGGGACCACTCCCCCTGGTCCAGCTTCTGGCGACTGAGAAAGTCCGCCTGCCAGTTCTCCACACCTGGGATGTAAACCGCAGAGATTGCCGGAACGTGGAGTTCCGCCCAACGCAGGATCAGAGCTGCCTCCGCAGCTGCCGCTGGGCTCCGAGTGCCGCCCTGATGATTCACATACGCCACCGCCGTGGCATTGTCCGACTGAATTCGAATCGGACAGCCTTGCAATCACCTCGTCCAATGAGAAAGACACAGTCTGATCGCTCTCAGCTCCAGCACGTTGATGGGTAGGCAGGCCTCCTGGGCCGACCAACGACCCTGAGCTGATAGCTGCTCCAGGACTCCGTCCCAACCTGTCAGACTGGCGTCCGTGGTAATTACCGTCCACTGAAGGGGCAGGAACGACTTCCCCCGAGAGAGGGCCGAGTCCCGCAACCACCAAGTGAAGGACGCCCTGGTCTGAGGGCCCAGCCGGATCAGAAGATCCAACGACCGGTGGGACTTGTCCCATTGAACCAGAATTGCTCGCTGGAGCAAACAAGTGCGACTCTGGGCAAAAGGTATCGCCTCGAACGACAAGACCATGAGCCCCAGCACTCTCATACAGAACCGCAAGGAAGACCGGTGGCGTGATAGGAGGGTGCACACAGCCGACTGTAAGCTCTGCAGCTTTGTCGGAGGGAGAAACACCTTTGCTTGTTCCGTGTCCAGAATGAGACCCAGGTACTCCAGACGGCAGGAAGGAGACACTGACGACTTCTGCAGGTTGAGTAACCAGCCGAAGTCCCGCAATGAGACCATTGCGATATGCACATTCTCCTCCAGGGCAGAGACAGAGTCCGCTCGCAGGAGCAGATCGTCCAGGTATGCCACTATGGCAATGCCGCAGCAACGCCAACACCGGGGCCAGTATCTTCGTGAACTTCCGGGGCGCGGAGGTCAGACCAAAAGGGAGAGCTACAAATTGAAAATGGCGATCCCCAACAGCGAACCGCAGGAATCGCTGATGTCGCGGATGGATGGGTACATGGGAGGTACGCATCCTTTATGTCCAATGATGCCAGGAATTCCCCCTGGTGCAGGGCGGCCACGACCGACCGAACATACTCCATCCGGAACTTTCGCGCCCTGACAAACTTGTTTAGGGCCTTCAGGTCCAGGATGGGCCGAAATCCGTCCCCTTTTTTGGGTACCACAAAAAGATTTGAGTAAAAGCCTCGGAACCTCTCTCCTGGGGGAACCGATACGATCACTCCCTGATCCGAGAGAGCCTGCACCGCCCTGGAAAGGGCCAGCCTGCGCTCCAGTGGGAGGTTTAAATTTGATGGGAAGAACCTGTCTGGGGGTAGAGTGATGAACTCTATCCTGTACCCAGTGGACACCACCTCGCAGACCCAGCGGTCAGAAATGCGAGCCAGCCACTGGTCTGCGAACCCCAGAAGACGTCCCCCCACCCGACAATCGGGTGGGGGCGACCCATCAGGCTGAGGAAGACTTGTCTTCCGTCTTTCTTGGTTTGCGCTGCCACTGCCGGCGTCCGGCCCCTGCAGCAACCTTACTGGAACGGGTTCCCTTGCTTTCCGCGCCTGATGCACGAAAAAGCTTCCTCTGACCAGACGTAGAAGGCTCCTGTCTACGGTGAAAATCACGCCTGCGGGGCTCCGGGAGGAAAGTACTCTTGCCTTCCGTGAAATCCTTAATGATCTCATCAAGCCACGAGCCAAATAGGCGCCCACCCTGAAAGGGAAGATCAGCCAAACCTAGTTTGGAAGCGTGGTCACCCGACCAGGATCGCAGCCAAAGAGTTCTGCGAAGCCTAATGGCCGATATAGAAATTCTGGGCAATAAGGGCAGAACATCCACCGCCCCATCACAGGAGGTAATTAATCCCCTGGAGTAAAAACTCAGCCTTCTGCGGTGCCTCCATAAGGCGACCTTCGGTCAGGTCCGACTTAAGTTCCCCCATGCACTCCGAAAGGTACTGCGCTGCCATGGCCGCAGCCAAAGCAGGTCGCACCGCGGAGCCCGCGTTCAAGAACAAGGACTTCAGAAGTGCCTCTGTTCTTCTATCGGCAGGATCCTTGAAGGAAGGAGTCCCTTCCATAGGAATGGTAGTCGCCTTAGTAAGGCGTGCAATAGGCGGATCCACCGCAGGAGATTCCCATTTCTTCAGGAAGCTCTCCTCAAACGGATAGCGTTCAGAATAGCGTGCCGTCAGCGAGGGGGAACGGCGTGGTTGTTGCCATTCACGATATAGGAAATGGTCAAAAAACTCATTGTAAGGATAGGACTTGGGGGCCTTGGGGGGCCTAGAAGACCCGCACACATAGGCAGACCGCGATTCGCCCGCTTGATCCAACTGCAACTTGGTGCGAATGCCAGCGATAATGGTGGCTACCAGCACATTGTCCTGGTCAGCCACAGGCTCTTGGTCCTCAGTCCCCATGTCACCACCCGTTTCCTCATCAGACAAGTCCCCCGGGGTCCCTGAGACCCTAGAAGCCACCTCCGGCTCAGAATCTTCCCCAGAGGATAAAGGGGGGGCGCTTCCTGGGGGCCCGCGGAGCGGCGTCCCCACGTGGAAGAAACTCAGCAAGGACATCCCGCAGCTGGGTGAGAAAAGCCCTTTGGTCAGACTGCGTGGCTGCTGAAGCCACCTCAGTAGGTTCAGCAGGGAGATCAGGCATTATAGAGGGATAAATGGATGGAAGGAAGAGACGCCCCACACACAGCCACACCACCACAGGACCCAGAGGACAGCACCCCACCGCCACGAGTACCTAGAGGGAGCCCAGCTACTTGCTGTTTCCGCTGCCCGTTAGCGCCGGTCGTTCAGGAAAAGTGCCTCTGTCAGCCGCCGTTTTCTGTGAGGAGAAGCTGCAGCCACGTGTAGAATGCAAAGCATGCAGTGAAGATGGCCGCCAGGAAGCACTAGAGGGCGAATTGGCGAAACACACCTCTCAGGCAACGTGCAGTACCGAATATGGCCGCTCCGAGCGCTAGAGGCAAAGCCCCATAGGCTGGACATGTCCGCGGCCACCGCAAAATGGCGGCGGTCCGCCGCAAAATGGCGGCTGAAGGACCGCATGGCGATGCTGGACGAGAAGGCTGAACGAAGGTACAGCGCTGGGGTGGAGGGGTGGGGGCGAGGGGTGGCAGGGGGCAAGATGAGAGGCTGATCCCCACCGGTGGCTACCCCGGACAGCTACAGGAGCAGTGGAAAAAAAATTGCATTTGCGGACGTCGGGCCCTCTTCACTCCCCGTGCGGGGAGGAAGGCAGGGCGCTCACTTACCAGTCCGACGCCACGGTAGCCACCCGGATGCAGACTTTCCACCCTCGGCGGGGGGTACACTGCAGGCCCAGAGTCACCCTGCCGAACGAATCGGGAAGGGGACCAAAATGGGGGATCTCGTCCCGGGCCACCCGCGTGGAACGGGGAAGATGCGGCGGGTCCGTGTGTTGGGGCCGGCTTCGCATCATGTTGGCCAGGTCGGGGAAAGTACAGAGCACCAGGACTCTCGATGCCCCGACTGGCTTCTTGATAGCAGATCATCTTGATTGCAGCAAAAAAAGAAAATAAAATAAAAAAGAAAATGGTCACAATAGGACCGCAGTTCCCTATAGGGAAGCCAGGTCAACTCCTTGCGAACTAGGCATTGAAACTGAAGAGCTATTCTGTGAGGGGGGTTTAATGTAGGAAGAGAGGACGGCCCCCAGGGGAGGGGCCAGCTGATTCTTTTCCCTGCCTAGTTAACTCCTGGTAGGACGAACATAAAACCCACAAAGTCATGAAGAGCTGCGTCTGTCAGTGAACGTAAGGAGAAATATATTTTTTGTTATGTGAATATGAAAGAATGCCTATAGGTATTATTTTAATCCTTTATTCAGGATGCAGGATCCTTTCCATATGTAGTTCAATTTCTCCAAGCCCCCAGATTTCATAAAACAGAACGTTTTGTTCACAGGAGCACACACTATGCAATATATTCAAATACATATATTGCTTGCTTTGTCACCAGGAGAGCGTAAAACTCTCCAAAGTAAGGCAGGGAAGGTGGTTGTATAACGCTTCTGAAACTGTAATAGCATATAAGTTGGTATAAGTGGAATAATAAGCACTCATTTGGGTCCTGCCTTCGCAACTAAATGGCAAACATGTATGAGGGTTGGTTTGCAAGTATACAAAACATGGGGTTTCCTTACTTACATTTGACCAAGACCCTGCCACTGTGAAAATGGAGGAGGATGTGACAGAATTCACATTAAGGGTTAATACAAAGTTCCAGACTATCGTTTCTGAATGGAGAAAGCTGCGTTTCCCAGTTTTCTCTTTGCTCTGTAGTCCCGTCTAGGGGTCTGGAGCTTAAAGGGGTAGTAAAGTCTCTTGGCTTTTTTACCTTAATGCATGCTATGCCCTGTCTCTGGTGCTCATTGGATAAACTGATAGCAGCAGGAACCATTGGCTCCCGCTGCTGTCAATCAAATCCAGTGACACGGGAGACGATTCCTGCTGTGTCAATAAACGCAGCAGCAGGGCTTGTGAGCGCATCCGACCGGGTGCCCCCATGGAAAGCGGTTCTCCGTGGGGGCACCCGTTTAAGAGGAGGAGCCAAGTGTGCCACCGGGGGGGACCCCAGAAAAGGAGGATCAGGGCTGCTCTGTGCAAAACACTTGGACACAGCAGGTAAGTATGACAGGTTTGTTTGTTTCATTTTTTTTTTAAATGACCTACAATCACTTTAAATGTTCCAAAGTGTCTTGGGTGGGACGGAATATTCAATCCTGTGTCCGGACTTTACCAGGTGCCTGCAACATGTGGAAGTACACAAGTGTGCAGGGTCATTATATATGCTCAAGCCTGAGGATAGCACAGAGTTCCCAGTTTGGTGACCACTCTCATATTGGAGACAGAACGTCTCACAGAGGAGTCAGAGGAGCCCCAGCCAGCAGATAGCAGGTCTCATTCCAGGAGTCAGGTGGGATCCTATTGGGGTGTCAGGAAGACCCCTATCCAGAGGCCAGGACTGGGCTGTGCAGCAGGGCGCTGCAACTAAAGGCCAAGAGGAGCAGCAGAGCTGGGCAACCCAGTCAGTCAGTGGAGCCAACAAGGGAGCCAGATGGCTTGGCATTTTTGTTTTTTTGTCGAAGAACCCCTCCATGGGCAACTGATGTCTATGTAAACTTTCCATTTTATGTAATAAAAAATAGGCTTGCTTTTCAGCTGTGAAAGTTTTTCCTGATTTTTGGGACAGGGTAGCTGCCAATTCCCTTTACAATGTCCCCTTGCATAACCCCAAAGGTTCCTAAGACTCGAATACAAAAACATGTTGGGGTTCCTTCCTCACAGAACACTAAATGGCTGTGGAATGGGCTCTAACGGAACACACAATTGTACAAACTTTTCTGGAAATTCACTTTTAATTCACATAACATACTTTATACAAGATACAACTCCCAAATAGAAACCACCAATCAGCAATGCAATTCTATTGACCTACACAAGGGCCAAATCAGTTCTGTGTATGATTTATGCCAGTGTTTTTCAACCTTTTTTCAGTCAAGGCACCCTTTAAAAACTATAGACAACATTGAGGCACCCCCCAAAATGATGGGCAGTCTCGAGGCACCCCCCAAAATGATGGGCAGTCTCGAGGCACCCCCCAAAATGATGGGCAGTCTCGAGGCACCCCCCAAAATGATGGGCAGTCTCGAGGCACCCCCCAAAATTATGGGCAGTCTCGAGGCACCCCCCAAAATTATGGGCAGTCTCGAGGCACCCCCCAAAATTATGGGCAGTCTCGAGGCACCCCATCCTAAAAATGATTCTAATAGTTTTACATAATGCAGCAACATCCACAGGTAGGAGACCCAACGTTAGCAGCGCAAACTGGTACTGACTAGCATCCAATGTTTCTCTTCTTCCTCAGTTTTTTTCCATCACTCAGCTAATGTGACCCCAAAGCTGATGGACAGAGGCGGGGGAGGGTCAAACAAGGATGCTAGGGTACGCTTCCTAATGGCGTAGCAATTACAAAACGTACATCGAGGCGCTTCTTGGTCATGTCCCTGGCTCACAGCACACGGTGGTGGAAAGCACCGAGTTCCCAGCAAGAGCCGGAGAAACAGCATGGCTCCAGCCATATTGGGAGAGATCCTCAGTGCTGAGTCAGGCATTCACAAATGTAAGCAGCATATTTATCTTATTTTTATGGTTCTAATAAACAGGATTACACGATTTTGGTTCCTGTGTTTTTCACACACCCTATGCATGGGCTTGCGAAGGACGACGTATTCAAAAGAGAATAGCAGGCAAAAAGGCCACCAGTCACGGCACGATTGAGATAGGTTGAGGTTGAGATAGATTAGTATAAACACATAAATGCATGACACAAAAACATCAACAGTAAACCCCTGTACAGTTATCCACTTCTATGGCTTGGCTATACATGCCATTTATGGCACCCAGGTAGGGGAAAATGTCAGGACCTGAATTTATAGCACAATGCACTTTATTAGCTAATGAGTTTTGCACATAAGCAATTGCGTATAGTGATTTTTAATTTTTATATACCATACGCTCCTAACTAGCGCCCCTATATTATATCATTTATGCAGGTGGCTGACATCCTCCTTATCAACTGATGAGGTCATTGGTTGTTAGGAGGCCGGCAACTAGAAGGTCTTATTGCTACACAATGAAAATCTGTGGCTTTGTGTAACTAAAAAGGCAACCTTCATCCACCCGCTACTTTGTATACAATTTTTGGGCAATTTTTAGGCATTTTGCCAAAGCACCCCTGGAGGGATCTCAAGGAGCCCTGGTTGAAAAAAAGGCTGATCTATGCGACACCATACTGCCTATACATCGCACTTCCCCATTTCACAGAAGTGATCAGTCATGAGCAATTCCGTTTTTTCACATCCACTCTGCTACAAAAGGAGAACCAAATTCTCAGATTGTGTGAGGAACAACGTCTCTCTCATCTTACAGAAAGAATCAGAACTGTTAACAGTAAACAGAGAAGACAGACTACAACTAATGCCTCGTACACACGGGACGACGATCGCATACAACAGGTCGTACTAACGACCGTTGTATGCGATATCAATCGTTCGTATGCGCGATTAGAACAGTCGAACATACGACGGTCGTACAAGGGAGTTGTATGAGCAGACTAGAAAACCTGGTCGTACCAACAAGTGGTCATACAACCGTTGTATCGTGTGTACAGAGTAGTTGGTACAACAAGTTGTATTGTGCTAAACACGCAAGTCAGGAACGGCTGGATGCTAATTACATGCACCTGAACGTTCTTCTGTGATCGTACGATCGTGTAGTGCAGTCAGTATGCAAGTTACATTATGCAACATACGATTTGCGACGATCGTACGTACGATTGTCGTCCCGTGTGTACGAGGCTTAAGCTTATGCACCAAACATTAGCAATTTAAAGCAGACAGACAAAATTCAGGCGTCAGCGACTGCAGTTAAAAGTAAGTAAATATGTTTTATCTTGACAATCTATTAACTGCATAGAGTAGGAAATGGCTAACCCCACTACCACCTCCCACTTTTTTTTTTTTTACTTCTTTGTCTCATTGTGGAGGAGATTTCCCGTCACTTCCTGTTTCAGAGGTTAAAATCAGACATTTGTCAATGGAAAAGGTGACTACATTAGGTTACATTCACATGGGCAGCCAGAGAACAGATTATTGTTTGCATTCAGAGCTATGGACACATTTGTGGCCAGTTTGTATAAAGAAAAAAATTTCCATGTTTTCATGAAAACATCAACAGCAAACCCCTGTACAGCTATCCACGTCTATGGCCTGGCTATACGTGTCATCCAGGTGGGGAAAATGTCAGGATTTTACACTAGGAATTTTCTGAAACCCTAAAACGTCTGTGTGCATGAGGCCTTAAAGAGTAACTCCACTTTTGCTGAGACAAAAAAAACCCCACAACTTCCCCCTGGGTTATCTATGTACACTGCAGGCAGTGGCGGCCCGTCCATAGGGGGCACACGGGCACCGCCCCCCCCAAACAATCATGAGAAGAAAAAAAAATGGCCCTTTAAGTGTGTATGAACGCCAGACACTGAGCTGTCTATGGGAAGAGTGATGTAGTGGCAATCAGGTGATTGCGGCTGAGATTAATTAAGCAGCAGTACAGCACCACCTTAGTGCTGCGGGCTTCAGCTGGTATCATAATCCCACTGACAGCCGCCCCTCTGCTCCACATACACTTCCCCGCTTCTCTCTCCACTGCAGTCCAGCGAGCAGGGTATGTGCATGTACACAGAGATCAGCTGAGGAGAGACCTTCCTCCATCCTCACTGGAGTACTGGATCTGGGGAGGAGAAGGGGGAGTGTAGAGCCCTCAGGCAGTGAAGGGTTAATAAGCTTAATGCATTTCCGGGGCAGTACATCTGGATAGGGCTGCTAGGGTTAAATGTGGATGAGAGGATCTGATCATACTGGATGGTATGGTGACATTGTGCTGGGAGGACAGCAGGAGGGGAAGACAAGCTTCCTTCACTGCACAGGACACCGACAGGCAATGGGGGGGGGGGGCGCCAGATCCCACCCTTCCTTTTTGACCCCTCCCGCTTCTTATAAGCCCCACCCCTTATACAGGGTGGGCCATTTATATGGATACACCTTAATAAAATGGGAATGGTTGGTGATATTAACTTCCTGTTTGTGGCACATTAGTATGTGAGGGAGGGAAACTTTTCAAGATGGGTGGTGACCATGGCGGCCATTTTGAATCCAACTTTTGTTTTTTCAATAGGAAGAGGGTCATGTGACACATCAAACTTATTGGGAATTTCACAAAAAAAACAATGGTGTGCTTGGTTTTAATGTAACTTCATTCTTTCATGAGTTATTTACAAGTTTCTGAACACTTATAAAATGTGTTCAATGTGCTGCCCATTGTGTTGGATTGTCAATGCAACCCTCTTCTCCCACTCTTCACACACTGATAGCAACACCGCAGGAGAAATGCTAGCACAGGCTTCCAGTATCCATAGTTTCAGGTGCTGCACATCTCGTATCTTCACAGCATATGGTTTTTTCATGGTTTTTAATGGTCAGTAAAAACCAATACCGGGTGAGCTGCTCCTTCCAGGAGGTACAGCCATTCCTCCAAAGCCGACTTGATGGCCAGCAATTCCCTATAACCGACATCATAGTTCCAGCAAGATGGTGCACCACCACATTATGGGTGTCAGGTCCGAGCATTCCTAGATGAACAGTTTCCTGGAAAGTGGATTGGTCGTCGTGGGCCAGCTGAATGGCCCCCAAGGTCTCCCGATCTGACCCCCTTAGACTTTTATCTTTGGGGTCATCTAAAGGCAATTGTCTATGCTGTGAAGATACGAGATGTGGAGCACCTGAAACTACGGATACTGGAAGCCTGTGCTAGCATTTCTCCTGCGGTGTTGCTATCAGTGTGTGAAGAGTGGGAGAAGAGGGTTGCATTGACAATCCAACACAATGGGCAGCACATTGAACACATTTTATAAGTGGTCAGAAACTTGTAAATAACTCATGAAAGAATAAAGTTACGTTAAAACCAAGCACACCATTGTTTTTCTTGTGAAATTCCCAATAAGTCTGATGTGTCACATGACCCTCTTCCTATTGAAAAAACAAAAGTTGGATTCAAAATGGCCGACTTCAAAATGGCCGCCATGGTCACCCCCCATCTTGAAAAGTTTCCCCCCTCACATATACTAATGTGCCACAAACAGGAAGTTAATATCACCAACCATTCCCATTTTATATAAATGGCCCACCCTGCAGATTACACCCATTGTGCCAGGAGTATACAGCCCAGCATCACCAGATAGGAGTATACAGCATCACCAGAATCTATCCATAGATCCATGAATCTATCATTAGCATAGAGGGGGTGACGAGGAGAGAGGGGGCAGAGCCCGTGCACCCTTAATAGAGGAGCCGCCCCTGCTAACAGGCAGATCTATCGTCTCCTGATCATCCTAGGGATCCTCTCCTACAGGAGATCCTTCCCTGGGGTTCCCTATTCCTTCTCTGATCAGGCCTGTGTATGGAGAGGTAGTTATAGCGGTGCAGGAGGAGAGCAGGATTCCTCCATGCTGACATTTGGCTTCTTATGACAGATCTTATATCAAAGACAATGTATCTGTCAGCACCCAACTGTTGACATTAAACACTGTGACTTTAGCTGCCTTGTATCCATTGCACAGCACTATCCCTACTACAGTGACAACGCTTTAAATGCAGTCTAGTTGCCGAAACACACACTTCTTTGATGTGATACTTACTGCATTATGCCTAATGTGAGCTCTAGGTCAAACAAAAGCCAACTCTTCCCAGAAAATATATATATATATATATATATATATATATATATATATATATATATTTGAGATTTGAACCGAAAACAAACTGGATCTCGAGTGTAATCCGTATTACGTCATTCATAGTGTAGTTTCTTCACACACAAAGCCGTTGATCTGACGTAAATTTCGCAACAGTGACATCATCCCTATCACGACACGTTACCTATGTTCCGTCGATTTCAGTGTCACAAATTACAGTTGTCAACCCACGACTGTCTATGTAACAGAAACTATATTCTAGACAGTATTCTTCGGTTTACAGTCGTACCTCCTTAGGACGAGAGGAGGACGTGGCGATATTGATGGAGAGGTATGTGTCCGGACTAGTCTCTTCCTTATCCCTTGGGGTCCCTTCCTAGAGGACATCCTCTCCTAGGGATCCTACTAGTCCTC
>BLSH010319913.1:757118-774050 GCA_018402905.1 Glandirana rugosa | reverse complement strand
AGAGTCTCTGGTGGATGTGCGGAGTCTCTGGTGGATGTGCGGGGTCTCTGGTGAATGTGCGGAGTCTCTGGCGGATATGCGGGGTCTCTGGTGGATGTGCGGAGTCACTTGTGGATGTGGGGTGTCTCTGGTGGATGTACGGGGTCTCTAGTGGATGTGCGGGGTTTCTGGTGGATGTGCAGGGTCTCTGGTGGATGTGCGGAGTCTCTGGTAGATGTGCAGGGTCTCTGGTGGGTGTGCAGGGTCTCTGGTGGGTGTGCAGGGTCTCTGGTGAATCTGCAGGGTCTCTGGTGGATGTGCAGGGTCTCTGGTGGATGTGCGGTGTCTCTGGTAGATATGCGGGGTCTCTGGTGAATGTGCGGAGTCTGTGGTGGATGTGCGGAGTCTCTGGTGGCTGTGCGGGGTCTCTGGTGGATGTGCGGGGTCTCTGGTGGATGTGCGGAGTCTCTGGTGGATGTGCGGAGTCTCTGGTGGATGTGCGGGGTCTCTAGTGGATGTATGGAGTCTCTGGTGGATGTGCGGAGTCTCTGGTGGCTGTGTGGGGTCCACACTCACCTCACACTCCGGCCCCCAAACTCACCTCATACACCCGCAGTGCCTACACTCACATGTCTCCAGAGGACAGCAGATCACCCCAGCATCATCTCTGCAGTGGGCGTCTTGGGCTGACCAGATGACAGCTAGGGGGTGCCCGGTGCCTAGGCTATGTTCCCCCCCCCCGCCCTGGCTCTCCTGCATTCCCTTCCAGGGATGGATCGGGAAGCCCCCTGTGAGCAAGTCTCTCCTCCTGCTTCCTTCTCCTCCTTCCTTATGGCCGTGGCCCCAGGTTAGGAAGAGGGGGGGAGGAGGAGCCGCGGCTGTGCCCAACTCCAGTGCAAGGCAAGGACAATGCGGGGAAGGATGGCAGGCAGGGTCACAGTTTGTTGCTATCAGGTCATTCAATCAGCTCTGGCAGCCAATGGCTGCAAGGGCTGACTGGTGTGTTCTGGTGGGGGGGAGATGAGCCCGCTGGGTTGAACGTAAAAAAAAACTGCCTGTGTGTACCAGGCATTACACAACATTTTTGCCACACGTGTTTCTATTTCAAAAGTTTTTTTTATTGCTTTTTAATATAACAATAAGGCCTCATGCACACAGGACGTTTTTACAGCAGCTGTTTTTGGCTTCAGACGTTTTTTCCTACAGTCAATAAACTCCCAGCATGTTATCCTATGTGTTCATGCACACATAGGCTGTTATCAACTGTTTTTGTCTGGCGCGTTTTTTGGCTGTAAAAATGCAGATAAATGCTTAAAAACATGGCTCACCAGTGGTTTTTAATCCCATTGGAAAAAAATAAAGTAAAAAAAAACACTTAAAAACGCTAAAGCAAAAACACTCAAAAAAGCTACTGGTGTTTTTATTACGTTTTCTAAACGTCCTGTAGAAATGTACCATGCCATCACTGTAGCATCTGAAAACTTCCCTAAGACTACATTCACACTGTCATGTTTTCAAGCGTTTTTTTCAAATGTTTTTGAGCATTTATTAGATCGGAACTGTAAGTGTTTGCTGCTTTTGTCAGGCGTTTTTCAGCTGAAAGGTGTGGAGTGCTGCCTGTTTGAGCAGAAAACGTGCAACAAAACTCTTGAAAAGAACACTCAAGAAAATGCTTGTCACGCTTTTTCAGGCGTTTCCATTGAAGTCTATGGAGGCAAAACGCTCAATTCTGCCTGAAAAGTAGGTCATGTACTTTTTTGAGCGAAAAGACGCTCAGATGTGAACATGGACTATTGAAAACAATAGGTGTTTTGCCTGTTGACTGTTTTTAACCACTTCAGCCCCGGAAGGATTTCACACTTTAGGACCAGAGCACTTTTTGTGATTCGGCACTGCGTCGTTTTAACTGACAATTGCGCGGTCATTCGACATTGTATCCAAACAAAATTTAAGTCCTTTTTTTTTTGTAATTCCTTTATTTTGATCAAGACAGCACAGGAATACAGACAACACCAAAGGTTCAATCTAAGGTTCAGATAAGCAAATAGAAAATACTGGTGAGAATACAGAATGAAGGCATTACCTGGCTAGCGTTTCGGTTAGGGTTTTCAGGTTACAATTAAATTGTTGGGATAGCAAGAAAATGGGTAGTGGGGACCGGATTGAGAGAGTGCCGGCTCTATCAAGGAGAGAGCAAACGGTTTTCTGACTCTCGGGAAGTGCATCCCCAGCTGCCCCTCTATTCTGAGGAGGATTCAAGTAATAGGTTGATGCTAGAACTGGGGCGCTGGAGAAAGAACGAGCAGACGGCTAAACCGGTCTTTTTAGTAAAGGGGTAGTAGGAGAGGAGAAACAAGGGGACAGGAAAAGGAGAGGAGGAGAGAGGGGGAAGATAGAGAAGAGTAGAGGAGGAGGAGGAGGGGGTCCGATGAACCAAGAGGGGAGAGCTGAAGAAGGGGTGGGAGTTCAGGGGGGTCAGCAAGAGATGTGGAGTGGAGGTTGGGGGGGAGATATAGGGTGGGGAGGGAGAGGGCCCACAGACCAGGGCACCCCCCCCCCCGTGCCCCCAGCCCGAGCCGCATCGATGAAGGGACGTGGTCAGCAAGTTCAGGACATCGCTTCAAGATAGGGATCAGTGAAGACAAAGTAATTCCATGGTCTCCATGTCTCACGGAAAGTTTCCTCACGACCATATAGAGTCGCCGTGAGGTCCTCCATATTGCGTAACTCGTTGATCTTTCGGAACCACATGGCCTTGAATGGGGGTTTCTCCGATCTCCAATTCAAAGGGACGCAGGCCTTTGCCGCATTAAGAAGCTGGATAGTGAGGGAGGATTTATATTTCCCAATCGGACGAGGAGAGAGGTGGAGGAGACACGCCGCTGGGTCCCCCTCGACATTCACACCCGTAAGGTGTTTGATAGTGTGGGCTACGTCGGTCCAAAAAGGGACCAGTTTGGGGCAGGACCAGAAAATATGCAGCATTGTACCCTCAGCACACCCGCATCTCCAACAGGTGTCCGTGACCTGCGGGAGATGTCGATGGATCGCCGATGGGACTCTGTACCATCGAGAAAGAATTTTGTATCCAGTCTCCTGTGTTTTGATTGCCATGGAGGACTTCTGTGCGAAGTGCAGGATTTTTTCTTTTTGCGCCCTGGAAAGATGTAAGTTCAGATCAGCTTCCCACTTCTGGAGAATTTAAGTCCTTTTTTTCCCACAAATAGAGCTTTATTTTGGTGGTATTTGATCACCTCTGCGTCATTTCTGATCGCCGCTATAAAAAAAGAGCGACAATTTTGCAAAAAAAAAAAATATTTCTTACTTTTTGCTAAAATACAAATCCAAAAAAAAAGATATAAAAACCCATTTTTTTTCATTGTTTTTGGCCGATTTATATTCTACCTCATATTTTTGGTTTAAAAAATCACAATCGGCATTTATTGATTGGTTTGCGCAAAAGTTGCAGCATTTACGGATGATGAGAATTCATTTCTGGGGCTTTTATTTATTTATTTATTTTTTACTAGTAATGGCGGCGATTTTTAGCGGTACTGCGATATTGGGGCGGACATGTCAGACCATTTTGACACTTTTTGGGACCATTGGCATTTATATATACATTTATACAGCGATCAGTGCTATAAAAATGCACTGATTACTGTGTAAAGGCCATTGGCAGTGAAGGGGTTAACCTGGAGGGGGCACTCTAAGGGTTAAATGTGTTCCCTGGGCATGTTCTGTATGTGGGCTGGCCTGGCAGGGGGAAGGGAGTGATCACGGCTTCCATATACAGAAAGCCTGTGATTACCACCCTTCCCCCTCTATGAGAACGGAGATCCGTGTTTACATATATAGACCTCTATTCTCTCACTGCAAGGGGGGCCTCGCAGGTAGCCAGCGGAGATCGAGTCTGCCGTACCTGCTCCCTGGCCCCCTGGACACAGTGAGCGGGCGAGCGCGCCTCCGGCGGCATGCACGCACTCACAGTACTAGTTAGCACAGCAGCCATCATATGACGCCGGTTTGCGATAACGAGCCATCTTGTCGCCGTCAGACGCTGGTAAATGGTTAAGCTTAGAGCTGCAAAATGCTCAAGTGTGAGTTGGGCCTAACAAATCTTTCCATGTTATTGTTCTTGTCAGTGATAATGGAAGTGAAATGTGAGGAGAATGGCGCAGACAGGGTGTGAGAAGATACATTCGTCTAGGGCTGGGATTTGTGGGGTAATAAAAATAAATCAGTGCAGGAGCTGTAGGCACTATGTAATTAAATACAATTAGAGGTATTTTTATTCGCCATGTACACGAGTTGGCAAATGATTGAGAAGAACCAGTTGTTAATCACAGGTGGAGAACATGACACTGTGTGAGGACACAGAGCCTGCCTGTGTGACTGGGAACACCGAGGCCTTTCAGGAATAGGAAGGAAATCACACCACGCCATGGTAAAGGCCGGATATATAGAGAGAGGGGGTTGAAGGCTACCCATAGACAGGCAGATGTGTCAGCTGCAACCATGGCCAGAGAGGATTCCATTCACTGCTATCAAGGCTGCCCTCTATAAGACTTTTCTTCCCATAGCTGGTGCATATACCGTGTCGGAGCTGTTCACAGAGGACAATCTCCGGCAGTCATATATCTTCTAAGGCAGGTCATACACGGTGCAAATTTCTTTCATTGCAGGAAAAAAAATTCGCACAATTCCCCCATCAACACAGACAGTGTTGACAGTAAGGTTGCCACCTGTCTAGGATTCACCAAGCAGACCTCAATGCACTGTCTAATTGGGCGACTGTGTGGCAAATGAGGTTTAATGTTGATAAATGTAAAGTTATGCACTTGGGGGCTAAGAATATGCATGCATCATACATACTAGGGGGAGTACAACTGGGGGAATCCATAGTGGAGAAGGATCTGGGGGTTCTGGTAGATCATAAGCTTAATAATGCAATGCAATGCCAAGCTGCGGTTTCCAAGCAAGCAAAATCCTTTCTTGTATTAAGAGAGGTATGGACTCCAGAGATAGAGACATAATTTTGCCCCTGTACAAATCATTAGTAAGGCCTCATCTGGAATATGCAGTTCAGTTTAGGGCACCAGTTCTCAAAAAGGATATCGAGGAACTGGAGAAAGTGCAGAGAAGGGCAACCAAACTAATAAGCGGCATGGAGGAGCTCAGCTATGAGGAAAGATTAGAGGATCTGAATTTATTCTCTCTTGAGAAGAGGAGATTATGGGGGGATATGATCAACATGTACAAATATATAAGTGGTCCACATAGTGAACTTGGTGTTGAGTTATTTACTTTAAGGTCACCACAAAGGGGGCACTCTTTACGTCTAGAGGAAAAAAGATTTCATCTACAAATACGGAAAGGTTTCTTCACAGTAAGAGCTGTGAAAATGTGGAATAGACTCCCTCCAGAGGTGGTTTTGGCCAGCAGGGTAGATTGCTTTAACCACTTCACCCCCGGAAGAATTTTCCAGTTTAGGACCAGAGCACTTTTGCGATTCGCACTGAGTCGCTTTAACTGAGAATTGCGCGGTCGTGGGACATTGTACCCAAACAAAATTTGCGTCCTTTTTTTCCCACAAATAGAAATTTCTTTTGGTGGTATTTGATCACCTCTGCGTCATTTCTGATCACCGCTATAAACAAAAGAAGAGCAACCATTTTTCAAAAAAAAACAAACAAATTTCTTACTTTTTGCTAAAATACAAATCCAAAAAAAATATAAAAAAACATTTTTTTTCACCAGTTTTGCCCGATTTATATTCTTTTTCATATCTGTGATAAAAAAAAACGCAATCGGCGTTTATTGATTGGTTTGCGCAAAAGTGCCCGCGTTTACGGATGGTGAGAATTAATTTCTGGGGTTTTTATTTATTTATTTATTTTTTACTAGTAATGGCGGCGATCTGCGATTTTTAGCGGTACTGCGATATTGCAGCAGACATGTCGGACATTTTTAACACTTTTTTGGGACCATTGACATTTATACAGCGATCAGAAATGTAAATGTCCACTGATTACTGTATAAATGTCATTGGCAGTGAAGGGGTTAACCTGCAGGGTGTAGTGAAGGGGTTAACTATGTTCCCTGGGTGTGTTCTAACTGTGGGGGGGGTTGGGCTACCATGGGCATGAGAGATCTAACTGATCCCAGTGACAGGGATCAGTAGATCTCCCATGCCCGCACTGTCAGAATGGGGAACCGCTGTGTTTACATTGGCGGTTCCCCGTTCTTTGCCTGTTGCCGCTCATCGCGGCTCGCCGGCGGACAACGGGTCCGCCCGAGCCGCGGGCACACTCCTCAGGAGTGTGGCGGGCGAGCGCGTGCCCCCTAGTGGCCAATCGCAGAACGCCGTCTTTTTACGCCGATTCGCGCCCAGCATCCACACTGCCACCGTAAACAGACGGTAAGCAGTGTGGAACTGGTTAAAAAAGGCCTGGATTCTTTCCTTAAGGTAAATAATATAACTGGGTACTAACATTTTTAGGTAAAGTTGATCCAGGATGAATCCGATTGCCTCTCGAGGAATCAGGAATTAATTTTTTCCCCCGTTATAGCAAATTGGATCACGCTTTGCTGGGGTTTTTTGCCTTCCTCTGGATCAACTGTGGGTGAAGGATTGTAAATGGGATTATTTGGTTATATATATATATATATATATATATATATATATATATATATATATATATAAATGTTTTTTTTGGGGTTTTTTTTGGTTGAACTAGATGGACTTGTGTTTTTTTTCAACCTGACTAACTATGTAACTATGTAACATTATTTAGGCCAGACTATGGCTTTCCAGCATTGTTGCTGGCTGCAGTTGTCTAAGCGGAGAGTGTCTGCTGCACTCTCTTTCACACTGCCCAAAGCCAGCTGTAAGCTAACAATCCCCCCCCGCACAGATGGGAAAGGAGAGAGCGCTTGATCTGCTCCTCTTCCTCCCGTCCCTACCCCTATGTGTCTGCCCACACTCCAATCCCTGGCGCTATGCCTCAGAAAAGGAAAGTGAGGGCTGGAAATTGAAAGTCCCGCAGCCTTAGATACATCTGGATGAGAGGTGCTAACTGCCAAGGAGTTTAACGAGCTCACCATCCATCCCTGTCTGTGACTGAAGTCCCCCCCCTTCTCTCTCCTGCCTCTGAGTGAGTACATTAAGGAAAATCAGGGTTCTCAGAGCACCCCTTACATCAGAGTTTCCCTTTACACCAGAGGCCACAGTGTTCCCCCTTACATCAGAGTTCTCAGTGTTCCCCCTTATATCTGAGTCCTCTCTATACATCAGTGTTCTTCCTTATATCAGGGTTCCCAGAGCATCCCTTATGTTAGAGTCCACAGAGTTCTCCCTTACATCAGAGTCTGCAAAGTCCTCCTTTCAGTGTAAGGGAACTCTGCGAGTTCAGATGTAAATGGGGAATTCTGCAGATTCAGATGTAAAAGGGGAATTCTGCGGATTCAGATGTAAAAGGGGAACTCTGTGGACTCTGATGTAAAGGGGGACTCTTGCTATTAACTTCATATGATTAGAAATGTTATCTAATAGCAAAATATATGTATAATTTATACTGTAAAAAAAAAAATTGCTGTGCGCCGCTAAAGTGTTCGGGTTTGACTTGAAGAAAAGGTGGCAACCCTAGTTGACAGGGGAATCAGCAATTGTCTTCTCCGGGCAGGGACTGGCGGGGGAAGCCACCCCCACCGGGAGAAGACAGAGATATACAGTAACCGTAAGAGAATCGAGCTATATCTAAGTTGTTTGATCAATCAACTTGGTACATGCAGCCTGCTCGTTAACAGTTTGAATCTTGCCCGGTTCCTGGTGTATGGCCAGCCTAAAACAATGGGAAGTCACTTGCAATAAGAGATTTTTAATGTAAGCACGATCACTAAAGCAGCCTATATATGAATCAGGTTTTTTTGTTCAACCAGTGATGACTCGATTCCCACATCACATAATCGAGGTAGATGGGGGAATCCTCCCTGCAGAGTTATTGTATTCTGAAAGCATTGACACTACCACACCGTCAGAATACACTGATCAGTGTTGCAGGCTATAGTTGGCAGCAGTGATCGAGCAGGAAAAAATCTAACATGGCAGTTGTACAGAAGCAGAAAGACCTCTGTACTACCAGCCTGCCCATACATGGATTGAAATTCAGCATGCTGAATGCTGTCTCTGCTGAACTGGCTGAATTTTGATCTGTGTATGGCTGGCTTAGCATCTCATGAAACCTTTAAAGCTGAACTCTGGGATGATATATTTTGCAGGTTTACTTTGGGCCAGCTTGGCAGACATGGTCTGTTGTTGTCACTAGGGATGAGATGGGTTTGGATCCAAACTCAGTCTGATCCCAGTTCACCCAAAGCCACGAAAAGCATCACCACCAGCCCAATGAGCTGTGTGTGGGAAATTCCTATTCCAACAGCTGCACACAACAAAGGGTCGGGAATGCTTGTGATATCATTGTCGGTATATTATTATGGTCATGTGGTCATAGTAGGTAAATTATATCACAAGCATCCCCGTCCCTTTGTGCAGTTAAGGCAAACTTCTGGGTTCAGGCCGAACCCAAGCCTATCCCTGGCTGTCACCATCAGGAAACCTGTCCTGGAAATGCTATGCAGCTATCTCTGGAGTGCATGCATGTAGACAGGAAGTAGCTGTAAAGAAGCTGCAGGAAATCAGCGGCACCAACATGCATCATGCAACCAAGGGTAAAAAAAAAGTGAAAACACTTATTTTATATAAAAAAAAAAGTAAATTGTTAGTGATACACTGAGCTTTAATAAACAACATTTTATTTAGTTAAAGTTTACATCTAGTTAAGCCCTGGGAACTGTGGGAAGGTAACCTATGCACTATCCATTTGCAGATCTCATACTATGGATGGCCATTTGAAAGCTGGCAAAACTTGCAAGAGCAGCCTATGTACAGTTTGACTGCCCTCAGGAAGAGCTTTATGCAGATCGCATAATGGCCCCTACAAGCTGATGACTGTAAGCCCCCATTTGAACTACTGTAGCACAATGGCAGGCGCCATATATATGGTTTGGTGAACTTTAAAAGAGAAATTTGGGGTTTTTTTTTTCTGAAATCATACTGATCTAGGTGGATGCTGCATCTGTCCCCTGCCAGCTCTAAGACATGCTTATCTTAGTGCTCCTGTCAGTCACTCTCTGCTCTGCCCCCCCCCCCCCCCTCACTCACTAGATGTTAGGAGTCAGCAGCAGTTTTGCAGATTTTCTAAGCTTTGGAGCAACTGCACTTGCAATGTCAACCTCAATATGTCAGAAAAAAAAATGAAAACGTTTTCAAAATTAGCTGTGCAGCATGTCTGATGAGGAATATGTATTGATACGGTTGCAGGAAATGGTTGAAACATTTCAAACAAGAAGAAATCAAATGATCCTAAATCAGGGCTGTCAACCTTGATTTCATTGTGGGCCATATCAGCATTATGGTAACTCTGAAAGGGCCGGTTGTATATGTAAGACTAGATGTCCAGAGCACCACCCCCCCTTACATCAGATGCCAAGAGCCCCCCCCCACCATCAGAACTTAAGGGTTCACCACTCTTCCTTGCATCACAATGGGGGTAGAGTTGAGAAGCAGAAAGAGCAGGGTCTAGAGGAGGACCAGAGGAGAGCTGGAGTCTTCTGAATGCTGAGACCAGGGAAGGTGAAGATGAGGGGGTGCTGCAGCTGCACAGAGTGGAGCAGGATCTGAAGGAGTTCTGTCCTCCACTCTGCGGCCGACTGTTGAGACAGGGGGGAGTGCTGTATCTGCAGGAAAGGTGCGAGGGCCACATTAAATGACCCGGAGGGCCGGATTTGGCCCCTAGGCCTTGTGTTTGACACCTGTGTCCTAAATCATTTTTGGAAACAGATGAAGTGATATTTGGTAGAGAGCCAGGGACACAGGTTAGATGAGCAAAACATAAAAGGATAGCATTTTCCTCTCAATACCGCATAGTAGAAGTAGAAAAGTGTTTCTCTAATTATAAAACGCTGGCATGTGCTGTCTCAGGATTATCTACAACTTTAATCTGGCTCTGGCTCGCCCCCTGTGGTAGGGGAGTGTCTAGGAGATCTAATGGTAGTAATGTGGACTTGTCCCAGTTTATTTTGAAGCCAGAGAAAGCTCAGAAGTTTTGTATTAATGCCATGAGGTTCGCCAGGGAGTTTGAGGTGTCTCCCAGAAAAAAGCGGGCATCATCAGCATATAATGCAAATTTGTCCTCCAACCCTCCCCTTACCAGGGTCTTCTCTAATGGCCGCAGCCAGGCGCTCTATTGCCAAGGCAAATAGGAGTGGGGATAGTGGGCATCCCTGTCTTGTACCTCGATGTAGGGAGAAGGAGGGAGATACTGTGTTATTAAATCTAATGCTAGCTTTTGGGGCTTTATATATCAGTTTGATCCATGAGATAAAGTTTTTTCTCAGACCGAACTTTTCTAGCACCTGCCATAGATAGTGCCATTTAACACTATCAAATGCCTTAGTGGCATCGAGTGAGAGAATAGCTCTATGTCCCTGGTTATCTGCTGGAATCTGCATATTTAAGTACAAGCGACTGAGGTTATCTGCCGTGCATTGATTAGGTAGCTAAGACCTTGGTAAGCAACTTCAGGTCAGTATTTAAAGGTAAAATAGGCCTATAAGACTCAGGGTGATCTGGATCCTTCCCCAGCTTCAGTAAAACCACCACTACTGCTTCATACATGAATCCAGGCAGATCACCTCGGTCCTGTGCATCTATAATTGTGTGGAGTAACTCCGGTAAAAGTATGTCCCCAAAGTTTTTATACAGCTCTATCGGTAAGCCATCGTTACCCGGAGCTTTAGAATTAGGGAATGTGGCCAATGCTGTTTGTAGTTTCTCTAGCGTGATGGGTGCATTCAACATTACCTTGTCTGCTCCTTTAATCTGCGGAGGTTGGATCCCTACTAGGAATGTAGACAAATCCCCTGTAGGATAGGAAACTTTAGAAGAGTGAACATCTTTGAAGAAGGTACAGAACCCTTGCATAATTGAGGTGGTGTCCGTGACAACCTTAGGTGGGGCAACAGCCAACCGGTGAATAAACGGGGCGGTTGTTGTGACTTAGCTATTGTGGCCAGCATATGCCCAGTTTTCTCCCCCTCTTCAAAGTACGTTTGTGAGGCCAAAAATTTTTTATTTTCTGCTTGCTGGTGCTGTATAGTGCAATAACATTTTTGTGCATCTATCCATTTCCTCTCACTATCCTGTGTGGGTGCTCTAAATATTTCCTCTGCAGCTTTATCTACGGCTGCGCTGGCGTCCTTAGCCGACTGCCTACTGTTGGTCTTAATTGTGGCTATCTCTCTAATACACAACCCCCTAATGAATGCCTTTAAGGTATCCCATATGACACCCGAGTTGGCTGAATGTCTCTAATCAACTAGTAATTTTTTAAGTTGCAACCGGATGTGAGCGGTATTAGTAAAGAGGGATAGCCAGTAAGGGTTCAATTTCCAATGAACAGGCAACTTAACCATAGGAAAATTTAGCCGAAGATGTACAGGGGAATTGTCAGCTAGGCCTCTAGCAAGGTATGAGACCCTAGGTTCATAACAATGTGTCAGCGTGTTACCCAATGCAAAGTCTATACGAGACAAGGTAGAGTGCGTCAGGGAATGGCATGAGTATTGAGCCTTAAGGGGAAATTTACACTGCCAGATATCCACTAGCCCGAGCTCCAAGACATATTTGGCAAAGGCAGTAGGTGATCTAGGCCCTTACGGGCAATGGCTCCTGTACATATCTAAGGATGCATCAAGAACACTTTTGAAGTCTCCCAGAGCAAACACTGGAACTTGTGGATGTCTGGTCAAGAATCTAGATAAACATTGCAGTGCTTCCATTTTAAAAGGTGGGGGCACATATACATTCCCTATGACACATACATGTGAATCCCATTTACCCATTAGAAAGATAAATCTACCCTCAGAGTCTATTTGAACATCAATTGTTTTAAATGCGGCAGTTCTGGAAAGCAGAATGCTAACATCCCATAGAGTACCACGTATGCACAGTGTGGTACTGTGTGGGATATTTCACATTATAAATTGGTGGTGTCATTAGTGAGATGAGTCTCCTGTAAACATATAATAGTGGGAGCCTGTTGGGAAAGAAAGATAAAGATGGCACTTCTTTTAAGGTTCATGTAGGCCTCTCACATTCCATGAAAGGATTGAGTCTACTTTACTACTCTTTTAACCATGTGGGTATAATGGTACCAGACCAATATGGAATTGTTAGGTGGACATTTGTCCAGTGGACCCAGTCAGTAAGCTCACCACAGTTATCTATGCATCGGAAGCAAGCAAAGTAATTCAGGCAATTTTTCCAGTTCCATGTATAAGTAATAGGTGGTATTCCATGGCATAATATTGACTTGCAAAGAAAATGCCCTATCAACCAGGGCTGAAAAACAACATAGAAAATGAAAAGTCTCTTAACCAACATTCCTATCAGATAACTTT
Source organism: Glandirana rugosa (assembly GCA_018402905.1). Taxonomy (NCBI): domain Eukaryota; kingdom Metazoa; phylum Chordata; class Amphibia; order Anura; family Ranidae; genus Glandirana; species Glandirana rugosa. The sequence continues at coordinate 761,552 of BLSH010319913.1, read as the reverse complement.
CTAATCTTGCCCCACAGGGCTGTTTGGGGGGGGAAAAAATGATGGCTAGAACCCTTGTACTCTCAGAGTCAGACACAAGGGTTGCTGAGAGTAAGTGCAATTAAACAACAGCTTCATGTTCGTCTCTCATCAGGCTCCATTCCACATAAAGGTGAGCAGGTAACAATGTAAAAAGACAGGGTTACATAATTCAAACTGGGTCTTCTTCCCGAGCGGCCGCCCTCAGTTGTCTTTCTTGGCGATCCAATCAGTTAGTAGCCATAGCCGGAGACTCAAAGAAGTGTACAGAGCCATTGGCGACTGTGCACAATTACGCAGGATAGAGCATGGAATACATTATTGCTATGGCCCGCAGCCATTATTTGACTTCAGTGAACTACGCCCTCTGTTTTTGAACAGAAGCTGAAAAATCAGGGTGTATAGATAGATACCTTTGTACCTTCTATTTCAAGTGTGGTCTTCTGCCTAGCCATACTGTAAGAGTTTCAGTAGAAATGGTCTGTTGTTGCCCCCTGGTGGAGGTGCCCGGAGAGGCACCCTGTGAGCTCTTTCTACAGAGAAAAACGGAGTAAGGTTATTTTTGCCAAAAGTATCCGCTAGCCAGGTTTCAATAAATTCTACAGGGTTTTTCCCTTCAGACTTTTCAGGCATGCCGACAATATGTATGTTACTACGGTGTAGTCTGTTCTCCATGTCTTCAACTCTAGCTGCAGTGTCAGATGCTGTAGCTGATGCAGTGTGAACATCATGAGACAATGATTGCAGCTCATCTTCCAGTGAATTCACCCTGCCCTGCAGTGCAGTAATCCTCTCCCTGATTTTTGCATGTCATGCCTGATGTGTAGTATGCCCTCTTTCATACTTTTAATTTCAACTGATAGTTCAGTAAGAGAGGTTCCATAGGTATGAACCACATTAAGGATTTCCGGCAGCGTGGGTTCCCTTTGTTCGGTATCCGAGGGGCCTGCAGTTTCATGTGGAGGGGGGAGGGGGGAAGAGGGAGTATCCACTGTGAACCCAGAGGCTGCATCTCAGGATTATCTGATATTTTAAAAATACAAGTAGTCCCCCTACAGGCTTTCCCCCAAATTGCAGTTTGAGAGATCAGATTTTCAAAGCAGAAGTATGGAAGCACAATTGATTATTTCAGATTACAGATGTGTAGGCTCACGCCTGTGTCTGACATGTAGACATTGCAATTTAATGAGTAAAAGTAGTCCATTTATTCATCCCATTACCAAACAGGGGTATCAAATGGAGCACTTCTTCACTTCCCAACAGACAAGTAGTTTATGCACTACTATGCCTTGTACATTGCTGTATGGTGGAGAAATTACACAAAAAGGGAAGGATTGCATCTCCCAGTGTGTTGGCAGGTGTCGTTCCCTTTATTTGTAGCCCCTTGATTGGTGAAGTATTCATGGAATCTATCCCCTTTTATTACCAGCTGTGGGTGAGACCTGGCAGTTTGGGTATGGGAACAGGACACCCATGACCAACAACATCAACAACAATCTGTGTCATATGGAGAGTAAGGCCTAGTACACACGTGCCAAATGTCGGCTGGCATTGGCTGGTTCAATAGAAACCAGCTGTCATTCGATTCGTGTGTACGGCAGCCGGTCCGTTCGGTCAGCTTCTGTCGAAGGCTCATGACCAAAAAAGGTCTGTCTACCGCCTGCCGATCACCAAAGTGTTCTGGTGGGGGGACATCCCCCTGTCAGAACACAATAGCTCAGAAGAGAAGATCACTGTATTAACATTGGGTTGTTAATACAGCAGCTCCGACCTGAGATGTCAGACCTAGTATTGTGTATGAGGCTCAAAACCAGTCATAGACGAATCTCGAATCTCGGCCGGTTCAGCAGGTGTGGGCAGGCTGAATGTACCGAGTTGATCAATTGATCAGTTTGCATACAACCAGCCTGTTGGATTCACTTGCGATTATCGCCACTAGCAATAATGACTGTCTTCTCCCGACAGTGACGGCTTACTCCACCCCCCTCCCCACCGGGAGCAGACAATTGCTCGGCAGGAGGGATTCTTCTGTCAGCACTGTCTGTGTAGATCAGGGAAATTATGCAACCCGTGGTTGCAGGAAATAAATTTGCACCATCTATGGCCTGCCTTAGAAGGTCCTTTACAGAGCTAAACTGCCAGGAGGAGTAAAAATGGACACACAGGGAAAGTCGGGGGAACCTTGCCACCCCTGACCTTCACTTAGCAGGTCTAAAGCTTGGTTCAGGACATTCTCAGGGCCTACGTTGAGGGACACCCTATATGTGGAACCACCCGTGGTTGACTGCTAACTCCAGAAAGATGGCTGAAGCGTTGGTACTGAGTTTTACTATTATATGTTCCACACTGTGACAGTGTAACGTGAAAGAGATGTAGCATTGACTGTGCCCGAGTTGATCCAGTAAAGCATTTAAAATGCTTTTTGACTGGACATTCTTTATTTCCGGTTAGGAACTTCTGGCTGGGAATATGTGTAGAGTTAGACATTGTGCCTGGAAATTGAGTGACACAAAATGGCAATGGGGTTCCACCCAAAAGACGGGTATTTGACTATCCCATCTGGAGAAGAAGTGGGATGGGATCTGGGTCACTTGGCACGAATCCCTGTCCAATCCAGGTCCCCTACAAGCATAGGCAGTTGATTGGAAAGAAACAGCTGTACCTGTATCCAAACACTGCAGAAGCTGGACCCACAGAGACCAAACTTAGATTCACTGTAGTAGGTCAGTGTTTCCCAACCTTTTTTCAGTCAAGGCACCGAAGTATGCACAGTCTCGGGCACCCCATTGTAAAATGTAAAAAACTAAACAAACAGAATTTATTCTTCCAAATCAAGCACACCTTTGCACGCTGGTACTGAATAGTATTACAATGTTTCCCTTCTCCATTAGCTTTCTTCCTCAATCATCTAATGTGGCCGCTAGTGCTGAAAGAAAGGGGCGGATGGACAAGGGCAAATAAGCATGCTCTGCTGGCACCCAACATCCTCCTTATCAACTGATGATGTTATTGCTTGTTAGGACACCAGCGGCTAGAAGGTTGTAACGGTGTACAATGAAAACCTGTGGCTTTGTGTAACTAAAAGGCATCTACCTGCTGGCTTGTATACAATTTGTGGGCAATTTTTAGGCATTTTGCCAAGGCACCCCTGAAGAAATCTGAAGGCACCTCAGAGTACCTGGGCACCTTGGTTAAAAAAGACTGTACTAGGTGATGAATCTTCATCAAAGGGAGGAGGAGACAGAATTCTTAGAAGTGTGTTAGATAAATAAGCTGGAAACTTTACATCCCTAAGGTCTTTACAGAAATGATCTGTTTTTGTGAAATATTGTCATCTACATACGCTCTCATGGAAATGTTAAGAGTTTATTCCAGTATGAGATTTTGGTTTTGCATAGAGAAAGCATCAACTGGCAACTAAATCAGAGAACACACACAACTTTGTGTTTCACTGTATGAACTGTATCAATGAATACAAAGCTGGTGTATACTATATATTGTGTACATACTTTGTTTCCTTTTTTATGTGCTGGTGGTGTTTGGCTAGTCAGAGTATTAGTAGCAAGTTTATGAAACTCTAAGTATTAATAATTATGGTAGAAACAGGAGGAGAAAACAGGAGTCGGATACTGTGTAGCTTCTGTTGTCAGCTGTGTTTAAGCAGACTGTGACGAAGAGTGGGAATGCAGAAGTTTGTACTGATAAATAAATATTTGATAATATTGTAACAACTTTGGAGTCCAGAAACCTTTCTTGGGTTATTTAAATATATTACAAAAAAAAACAAAGTTAAAGTGGTTGTGAAGGCAGAAGGTTTTTACCTTAAAGTGGTTGTAAACCCTCACATATACCCAGTGAAGTGAATAGCCTCAGAAGATACACAGAGATGAAACAAATCCCCCTACATAAGTTTTACATGTATATCTGCTGTCTTCAACTTTATATATTCTTTAGAAAGTGCACATCCTGTTAGAGATTTTCTCTTCCTTCCCTGGGAGTGGATTCTTGGCAGCCAAGACAGCCTATTGGAGGAAAGGCACCCCCCCCCCCACATAGCAAAGGAAGGAAGGAATGTGCAGAGCTGTGCTGTGACAAGATAACGATATTTATCTAATCGTCTGTCGTACAGAACAGTGTCGTGTCGAGACGTGTAAGGAAGGAAGGAAACGATACACCCCCCCCCCCACGGAAAGGAGGTTATCCGACAGAACCGACGGTTCTTAGGTGAGGGTCCCTTCCTTCTCTTTTAGAGATTGTCCTACACGTGAAAGATTTCTTATATATTTCAACTTCTGTCGTCTATATGTACATTTTGAATACATCCCCCTAAACAAAGTAGAGACACATAGAAGACTCCGATAAGTGAAGTGACCCATATACACTCCCAAATGTTGGTGAAATTCCATTTTTGGAAGA
>BLSH010319913.1:704120-730609 GCA_018402905.1 Glandirana rugosa | reverse complement strand
GTGTAAAAATAAAATAAAAATAAAAATGAATAATTAAAAAAAAAATGCACCCCTGTCACCCCGTGCACGCGCGCAAAGGTGAACGCAAGCGTCGGTCTTATGTCATATGTAAACAACAATTTCACCATGCATGTGAGGTATCACCGAGAACGTCAGTTAATGAGCAGTAATTCTAGCAGTAGACCTCCTCTGCAGATCTAAAGTGGTAACCTGTAAAGGCTTTTAAAAATGTATATACAGGCAGTCCCCGGGTTACAAATAAGATAGGGTCTGTAGGTTTGTTCTTAAGTTGAATTTGTTTGTAAGTCGGAACAGGTACATTTTTTAAGTGTAGCTTCAACCAAAAAAACAATTTTTTAAGCTTTTTGGATAGCATAGGGAAGGGGTAATACCCCTGTAATGTTTGTTTTGCTGTCTTTGATTCTGTTCAGAAGATTTCACCTCACTTCCTGTCCCAATGATAATTGGATTTTGAAAAATTTGGGTTGTTGTGAAAACAAACTTTGGTGATAAAGCATCAGTGGAGACACCTTTTTCCCATAATAACTCTTACAGGAGTGAATTTCCCTTCCTAGGGGGAGATTTTCTGTCACTTCCTGTTGTCTCCCTCCGTTTGTAAGTAGGAGTCGTTTGTAAGTCGGATGTTTGTAACTAGGGGAACGCCTGTAGTTTGTCGCCGCTTCGCGGGTGTACGTCATTTATAAAGCATGACATGTTTGGTGTCTATGCACTTGGCATGAGATCATCTTTTATATTTCACCAAACATTTGGGCAATATAGTGTGTTTTGTGCATTACAATTCAAAAAAGTGCTTTTCCCCCCAAAAAATTGCATTGGAAAATTTGCTGCGCAAATACTTTGTGAAAAAAAAAATTGTAACACCCACTATTTTAATCTGAAGGGTCTCTGTTTTAAAAAAAATATATAATGTTTGGGGGTTCAAAGTAATTTTCTAGCAAAAAAGTATTTTTTCATGTAAACAAAAAGTGTCAAAAAAGACTTGGTGGTTCAAGTGGTTAGAAGAGTGGGTGATGTTGGGCATAAAATGCCAGGACAGTTCAAAACCCACCCAAATGACCCCATTTTGGAAAATAGACACCCCAAGCTATTTTTTGAGAGGCATGTTGAGTCCGTGGAATATTTTATATTTTTGTCATAAGAATTTGAAAAATGACAAAAAAAAAAAAAATACACAAAGTTGTCACTGAAATGATATATTGCTCACACATGCCATGGCTATATGTGGAATTACACCCCAAAATACATTCTGCTGCTTCTCCTGAGTATGGGGATACCTCATGTGTGAGACTTTTTGTGAGTCTATCCGTGTACGGGACCCCGAAAACCAATCACTGCCTTCAGGATTTCTAAGGGCGAAAATGTATGCCTTCACCCCACACTACCTATCACAGTTTCGGAGAGCATGAAATGCCCTCCGAAAAAAAAATGTTTTTTGGGGTCCTATACGCAGATAGGCTCCCAAAAAGTCTAACATATGTGGTATCCCCATACTCAGGAGAAGCAGCAGAATGTATTTTGGGGTGTAATTCCACATATACCCATGGCATGTGTGAGCAATATATCATTTCAGTGATAACTTTGTGTATTTTTTTTTGTCATTTTTCAATCACATTTAACAAAAAAATAAAATATTCAATGGGCTCAACATGCCTCTCAGCTAATTTCTTGGGGTGTCTACTTTCCAAAATGGGGTCATTTTGGGGGGTTGTACTGCCCTTCCATTATAGCACCTCAGGAAATAAGATAGGCAGTCATAAAATAATAGCTGCGTAAATTCCAGAAAATGTACCCTAGTTTGTGGACGCTATAACTTTTGCGCAAACCAAAGAATATACGCTAATTGACTTTTTTTTTTACCCGAGACATGTGGCTGAATGCATTTTGGCAAAAATTTATGACTGAAATTTAGTTTATTGTGTTTTTGAAATAACATAAATGTGAAAATATAATTTGTTTTTCAAAATTTTCGTTATTTTTTCGTTTATATCGCAAAAAAGAAAAAGCGCAGAGGTGAACATATACCACCAAAAGAAAGCTCTATTTATGGGGAAAAAAGGACGCAAATTTTGTTTGGATACTGCATTGCATGACCGCCCAGTCACCAGTTAAAGCAGCGCAGTGCCAAATTGAAAAAAGTGCTCTGGTCCTACAGTGGGAAATCCTTCCGGGGCTGAAGTGGTTAAGCCACATCTAAGATTTAAAGAGATACAATTTCATACATTTAGGCTCCTCTCACACCAGAGCTGCCCAAGCGTTAGCAGTAAAACACCACTAATTAGCTGCGTTTTACGGCTCATTGTAGCGGCGGTGGTGCGCTTTTAACGCTTTAAACAGGGGTTAAAAATGCCGGTTAGCAGCGCTCCCGAAGCGGTGTTCAGTCGCTTTGGGAGCGCTGCCCCATTGTTTTCAATGGGCAGGGACGGTATAGGAGCGGTGAATACACGGCTCCCACAACGCTGTAAAGATCCTGCTTGCAGGACTTTTTTTACCGTCCCTCAAGCGCACCCCCCCAGTGTGAAAGCACTCTGGCTTTCACACTGGGGTGTATTGGGGGGCGTTTTTCAGGCACATTTAGGCACTATTTTTTGCGCAAAAGCGCCTCAAAAACGCCTTGGTGTGAAAGGGGTCTAAGGCTACTTTCACACGGCGCTGCAGTGCTAAAAATAGCGCCTGTGCAGCGCCTGAAAAACTCTCCCCCCATTCACCCCAGTGTGAAAGCCAGAGTGCTTTCACACTGGGGCGGTGCGCTTGCAGGACGGTAAGAAAAGTCCTGCAAGCCGCATCTTTGGGGCGGTGTGGTGAGCAGTGATACACCGCTCCTACAACGCCCCCTCCATTGAAAGCAATGGACGGTGGTCCCGAAGCGGCTGTACACTGCCTCAGAAGCCCCGAACGGGGGCTCTTTTAACCCCTTGTTAACCCCTTCTTGGGGGTTAAAAGTGCCCCGCACTCGCCTGCATAGCGCCGCTATAATAGTGGTAAATGCGCCGCTAATTAGTGGCGATTTACCGCTACTTCCCCCCCTCCCCGTCCCAGTGTGAAAGTAGCCTTATGGTTTTGGGTTTAATACTGATTTCATTTCTGTGTGTGTAAAGGCACACAAATTTGGTGCACACAAAGTGGATTTATATCCTTCATGGCTATTGACAAATATATTTCAATGAAATGTTTTGTGCCTAGAGGTCAGCTTTAATAACGCTTTGCACAATGGCATTGCTTATAATGATTTTCCAAGTAACATTTCACAATTCAAGGTGATATTTAACTTTTGCATATATTTTATTGCCACCTAGTGGACAGAAGAAAGCATGCACATTGTAAATAGCAGGTACAAGAGAGGGCAGGAAATAAGCATCTGCCAAAAAACCCCCTGCCATTGCTGCCTGAGTTTTTACAGCGGTAATAACCCCAAACCAAAAATGTAATATTATTTTTTATTTCAGGTATTTATATAGCGCTGTCAATTTACACAGCGCTTTACATATACATTGTACATTTACATCAGTCCCTAGTAGGGTTGCCACATCATTCCTTTAATCCAGGACACACATTTATTACACAGGTTCTGTGGCTGATTAAGGTGGTAATTAAAATCACTTGGTGCCTTATCTGCATTAAATTAGCCTCAGAACCTGTGTAATTCATATGTGTCCTGGATTAAAGGGATGATGTGGCAACCCTAGTCCCTACCCTCAAGGAGCTTACAACATTGCAGCTTATCAAACATTAGATGTGGTGGCTGCATTTGTTTTCTTTTTTTAGGTGTTTTCCCCTCTGTTTTGCACCTGGTGATCTGGCCAGTAACACACCTCCAGTATTAGAGTGCCTTCAATTTGGATGAAGCAGCACAGAGGGCACCTTTGGACAGCAACATCGTCAGTTGATGGAAGGGGAGTGTGAGATGTACAAGCATATACACTGACCAAATGAAGCCAAACTCCAGCTAATACTATATAATCAGTTACAGCAAACTGTTTTTTTTTCTTTTGGGATAAAGGTTTTAGATAAACAAATAAAAGCTGATCATTGTAAGCACCTCTGTCAGTACCCAGCACTACAACCCTTGCATACAATGCTAAATCCAAATGGGAAACAGACCTAGGGGTAATTGAAGATGAAGATTGGGACGAAACCATGAAAGGAGTAAAATTTGTCTCTCCAAAAATGTCTGACCGCTTGACACAATTATACATACATACTACACAGAACATATCTCACCCCACAGAGAATCACCAGATTTCAACCCAATAGAAGCCCAACCTGCCAGTTGTGTAATTCTGACCCGGGCACTTTTTGTCATCTACTCTGGACATGCCCAATGATTTAAACATTCTGGCTTTAAATTGTCAAATTCCTTCATGATGACATGGGGACCCCTGTTACCCTTGACCCCAAGCTTTGTCTCCTGGGCCTGATCCCAGATGAACGCTTTACCTGGCTAGGAAAACAATTGCAAAGGTTTGGATGCAGACAACACCCCCCCAATTTATTGGATTGGATATAGTAAATCAATAATGTGTTACCATATAAAAAACTGATATATGAACATAGGAAATGCCATCAGAAAAATACCAAAAGGTATGGGATAGAGGGCTCTCCAATTCTGACACATGCTAGGGACTTAGTAGATACAACACACATACCTATGTGCTGAAATATTTACCTTTATTATCATATGGGGAAAAGATGGATGTGAGGTGGGACTATATGTGATCTCCAATGTTAAAAACATTAAGGCCCCTTTCACACTGGGATGCCGGATCGTCAGCGGTAAACCGCCGCTAACGATGTAATAGCAGCGCTATGGCGCCGCTATTCAGGAGGCAACACGCCACTTTTAACCCTCCCTTAAGGGGTTAAACAGGGGTTAAAAGTGCCGGCACTCGGCGCTCATGTAGAGGTGTACAGCCGCTACGGGAGTGCTGCCCATTCAATCTAATGGCAGGGGCGGTGGAGGAGAGGTGAATACTTCGCTCCCCACATTCCTGATAAATCATGCTTGCAGGAGTTTAATTTTACTCCTGCAAGTGCACTGCCCTGAGCTGCCCAGAGTGAAAAGACACACTGGGTTGAATGGGGAGACGCTTTACAGGTGCTATTTTTAGCACAATATTGCCTGTAAAGCGCCCCAGTGTGAAAGGGGTCTTATAAAAATGTGACTATTGCCTTTGCTAGTCAAGTTCTGGCTTAAAGCGGAGTTCCACCCAAAAGTATAGCTTCCGCTTTAAGACCTCCTCCCCAGCTCCGGATGCTGAAACTGAGCTTTTGGGGAGGAGGGGGGTGCGGATACCTGATTTTTACGTGTACTTCTGTTCCGGTCGCCTTCCCCCTCCCTCCCGAAGTCTTCTGGGACACAGGACAGGTCCTAGAAGACTTTGGGACCAATCACAAAGCGCAGCACCCCTCGCGCATGCGCAGTGCGTGCCCGCCCGTGAAGCCACTAGCTGTCACGGTCGGGTGCCCACACTAAGAATGACGGCGCCGTGGAGGGGAGAGGGAAAGATCAGAGGCTCCGTGTGGCTCCATCGCTGGACCGTGAGACAGATAAGTGTCTGTTTATTAAAAGTCTGCAGCTACACTTTTTGTAGTTGCTGACTTTTAATAAACTTAGATAAAGGTGGAACTCTGCTTTAAATACTTTACCCCAAGTCCATATTATTATTTATTATTATTATACCGGATTTATATAGCGCCAACAGTTTGTGCAGCGCTTTACAATGAAGAAGGGACACAGTACAATTACAATACAGTTCAATACAGAAGGAATAGGAGGGCCCTGCTCGTAGAGCTTACAATCTAAAGATGTTTATGTATGATGCACAATGTCTGTAGATGCTCATTGTTTTTCCTACTTTTCATGCACATGAGTGATGTATATTACGATGACATATATATGTAAAATATAAACCCCTGCATTTGAATAAAAACGTTTTTTGATCAAAAATAAAACAAAACACCTCTGTCTGTGATAAATAGTTTGTTTTATCCCTGTAACTTATAAATCCGCAGGAGAGCATGTTCTTTTGAAAAATAACAGACATACTGGCTGGATCACCAGGTGAAAATAAATGGAAAGAAACTCTTTCAAAAGAAAACTAATACAGCCACCACATTGAATTGGTAAGCTGTAATATAATAAATGTTTGCTTTTGGGTTTAATACAGCTTTAAAGTGGTTCTTCAGTTTTAACAAAAAAAATAAATAAAAGTCAACAGCCACAAATACTGTAGCTGCTGACTTTTAATAAATGGACACTCACCTTTGCAAGGATCCAGCTCCATCCTCACCTGGGCTGGTTCTTCACTGGTCTTCGGGTCCCTGGCACTGCCATGTTTAGTAAGGGAAGCCGGCTGTGACTCCTTGAGGCTTCGCACTGCACATTCACAAGCTGCAGTGAGCTTTGTACATGGTCCTGCAGCCTTCTGGCACATGTGATCTGTTCCAGAAGGCTGCAGTCAGGGAGGGGGGGGACTTCCCCTCCAATTGCCTAGGTGGTCAGAGTGGAAGTGGGAGTTGGGTACCTGCTAAAACTAGCTTCACAAAAAAGAAAAAACTTCCAAAAGTGGGAGGGGGATAGGAGGTGTTAAAGTGGAACTTCCCTTTTAGGGTGAAGTTTTGCTTTAAAAGATAAGTTCACCTCCTCCCTGTGACAGCAATATGAGGATAATTTCCCCATACCTAGCTGTCACTTTTTGAAAACAGCACGACCATGCATGGCTCCGCCCACACAGCTGTGCCATTCATTTACACAGCTCTGTGTGTAAATGAACTACAAGCCCCAACATCCTTTGCAGCTGTCGGCTTGTAGTTGTCAATAATAAAATTGATTTTATGTCCTGTCCTGTCAGATTATATCAGTTTTTCCGTACGGGATGTACAGGCACACAGATACACTGGCAGATCTGCTGGAGACCTACATGGCACCAGTGATCTGCTGATTGGGTTGAATCTGGGTCAGGGCTAAGTAACTTGGGGAGGCTGGATGACTCATCAAGCAGCATCTCTGGTAACTCCCCCTGCTCTCTGAAACCTTGGAGAAGCTTCCAGAAGTATAGAGTGGAGTTTAGGAGGAGATGCTTGGAGTATTGATGAGGACCCCAGCCAATCCCCAGCAAAATAAGTTGGCAGGGACCTCTTAAATACTCATGGGTCATGCCAGCAGGGGCAGTTGGGTGGATGAGATGGAGAAGGAGTGCTGAGGAGGTGTCCCCTAGTTTGGGGGGTGACCTTAGGCCTGGGGCTCGGGTTCTGGAGAGACCCTCTACTACACATGGAGGAAGTACTTCCTGGAAGCACAGGAGCAAGGAGAGGACAGCAGGAGCAGGTCACCACATCCAGGAGTTCTCCAAAGGAGTCAGCCAGGTCGGCTGGTAAGTGTCAGTCAAGGAGGACTGAGAAGTAGCCAGGAGGGCTAGTGAAATGGGCAGCCATGGCCAGGTGGGCTGGCAGTGCCTGAAGAGGTGGTGCTGGGATCAGTAGCCACAGGGATGTAAACTGGACACTGACACTGGCTCCACATTTAAAGGGGCCTCAGCAGGGGCGTATCATGAAATGAGTGTGTCCGTGTGTAAGATAAAAGTGGGCCCCAGTCATGGCCAAAAATGGGTGTGGCTTAAAATGTGCTAAATACTGGGCGTGGCTAAAAGGGGGTGTGGTTTAATAGAGGCTGTGATGACTTGCATAGTTCAGAATGCAGTAATGTTAAATAGGGAATGTACAGTGCAGTGTATGGCGGTGAGTAGTATGTGCAGGAGAGGAGTGGGGTGTGTATGGAGGTGGGTAGTATGTGCAGGAGAGGAGTGTGGAGTGTATGGAGATGGGTAGTATGTGCAGGAGAGGAGTGTGGAGTGTATGGAGGTGGGTAGTATGTGCAGGGAGAGGGGGTATGGAGTGTATGGAGGTGGGTAGTATGTGCAGGAGAGGAGTGTGGTGTGTATGGAGATGGGTAGTATGTGCAGGGAGAGGGGGTATGGAGTGTATGGAGGTGGGTAGTATGTGCAGAGAGAGGAGTGCGGAGTGTATGGAGATGGGTAGTATGTGCAGGGAGGGGGGTATGGAGTGTATGGAGATGGGTAGTATGTGCAGAAGAGGAGTGTGCAGGTGTATGGAGATGGGTAGTATGTGCAGGGAGAGGGGTATGGAATGTATGGAGGTGGGTAGTATGTGCAGAGAGAGGAGTGCGGAGTGTATGGAGGTTTATAGTATGTACAGGAGAGGAGTGTGGTGTGTATGGAGATGGGTAGTATGTGCAGGGAGAGGGGGTATGGAGTGTATGGAGGTGGGTAGTATGTGCAGAGAGAGGAGTGCGGAGTGTATGGAGGTGGGTAGTATGTGCAGGGAGAGGGGGTATGGAGTGTATGGAGGTGGGTAGTATGTGCAGGAGAGGAGTGTGGAGTGTATAGTGGTGGGTATTATGTTCAGGATTGTGTCAGTGGGGTAGTGGACGTTGTCAGCAGTTCTTTATTTATTTATTTTTTTTTAAAGATCTTTACAATTTATTTATTTATTTATTTTTTCATTTTTTTCAAAATAGTTTTAATAATTTTTTTTACTTTTTTTTTTTAATCAGCACTGAATATAAATGGACAGCGGCTCCTGTCCATTCATAAACTGAAGCAGAGTGACACCCGGGGAGGAGAAGGAGAACAGGGTAGAGGAGGAGTGGAGAAAGAGAATGGGGGAGCGGAGGAGGTGAGCGGGGGAAGGGAGAACTGGAAGGAGGACACAGTGGCCGGGGAAGAACAGGGGAGCGGAGGAGGAGGTGAACGGTGAGCGGGGGAGAGAACACAGGGAGCAGAGCAGAAGGACGAAACAAACAGCCTGGGAGGATGGAGGTGGGACAGCTGTAAGCACTGATAGCCGTGGGAGGGAGAGGAGGAGAAGCGGCTGTCATGCAGGGAGATCGGTGCTTACAGCTGCCCCCCGTCGCATCCATCATCCCCGGCTATTAAGGGACAATCATCCATGTGTGCAGGGTGGGTCACAGTGGGCCCCCCCTCGGGGGCCCGTGTGCAGTGCACACTCTGCACCCATGGATGATACGCCACTGGGCCTCAGGTTCCTGCTTATAACAGGCTGTTGCTCGAAGATCTGACTGAGTGCTGTGTCAGAATATTTTTTTGCCTATGAAGTTCTGCAAGCATGTGTGCTGGAGGAAGCAGAGGAGTGTATATAAACTGTATATAGGAGAGTTGCCCCTGAAGTCAAGTGGGCATCCCATAATACCCCTACTGCCCATCCAAGTTTTATCCCCTTAATAAAATACAAAAACAAAGTGCTGGACTGTTTTCTCACTCTGGGAAACTGTGAAAATGTGGTGTGCCTGGCTGTGCAGGTTGGGGAATCCCATTTCACCTGTGGCTCCTACAGTGCGTGGAGTGTTCTACAAATAAATAAATGAATGCACATTTTCTTTACCTGCAAACAAATTTGCATTTATTTATTGATTTTTTCTAAAAAGTGAACTTATCCTTTAAACTCTGACAATGAAAGATAGAAGCTGATTGGTTCTCATGCACAGCTGCTGCAGATTCCATCACTCCCCTCAGATTGCAAGGTGCTTCAATCATCTATACAGTGCCTTGAAAAAGTATTCATACCCCTTAAAATTTTCCACATTTTGTCATGTTACAACCAAAATCGTAAATGTATTTTATTGGGATTTTATGTGATAGACCAACACAAAGTGGCACAGAATTGTGAAGTGGAAGGAAAATGATAAATGGTTTTCAACATTTTTCTTACAAATAAATATCAGAAAAGTGTGGGGTGCATTTGTATTCAGCCTCCTTTACTCTGATATCCCTAACTAAAATCTAGTGGAACCAATTGCCTCCAGAAGTCACCTAATTAGTAAATAGAGTCCACCTGTGTGCAATTTATTCTCAGTATAAATACAGCTGTTCTGTGAAGCCCTCAGAGGTTTGTTAGAGAACCTTAGTGAACAAACAGCATCATGAAGGTCAAGGAACACACAAGACATGTCAGGGATAAAGTTGTGGGTAAGTTTAAAGCAGGGTTAGGTTATAAAGAAATATCCCAAGCGTTGAACATCTCATGGAGAACTGTTCAATCCATCATCCGAAAATGGAAAGAGTATTGCACAACTGCAAACCTACCAAGACATGACCATCCACCTAAACTGACAGGTCGGGCAAGGAGAACATTAATCAGAGAAGCAGCCAAGAGGCCCATGGTAACTCTGGAGGAGCTGCAGAGATCCACAGCTCAGGTGGGAGAATCCATCCACAGGACAACCATTAGTAATGCACTCCACAAATCTGACCTTTATGGAAGAGTGGCAAGAAAAAAGCCATTGTTGAAAGAAAACCATAAGAAGTCCCATTTGCAGTTTGTTAGAAGCCATGTGAGGGACACAGCAAACATGGGGATGAAGGTCAGATGAGACCAAAATTCAACTTTTTGGTCTAAAAGCAAAACACTATGTGTGGCAGAAAACTAACACTGCATATCACCCTGAACACACCATCCCCACCGTGAAACATGGTGGTGGCAGCATTATGTTGTGGGGATGCTTTTCTTCAGCAGGGACATGGAAGCTGGTCAGAGTTGATGGGAAGATGGATGGAGCCAAATACAGGGCAATCTTAGAAGAAAACCTGTTAGAGTCTGCAAAAGACTAGAGACTGGGACTGAGATTCGCCTTTCAGCAGTACAGCGACCCTAAACATACAGCCAGAGCTACAATGGAATGATTTAGATCAAAGCATATTCATGTGTTAGAATGGCCCAGTCAGAGTCCAGACCTAAATCCAATTGAGAATCTGAAAATTGCTGTTCACTGACGCTCTCCATCCAATCTGACAGAGCTTGAGATATTTTGCAAAGAAGAATGAACAAAATGTCACTCTCTAGATGTGCAAAGCTGGTAGAGACCTCCCCAAAAAGACTTGCAGCTGTAATTGCAGTGAAAGGCGGTTCTACAAAGTATTGACTCAGGGGGGCTGAATACAAATGCACCCCACACTTTTCAGATATTTAGTTGTAAAAAATGTTGAAAACCATTTATCATTTTCCTTCTACTTCACAATTCTGTGCCACTTTGTGTTGGTCTCTCACATAAAATACATTTAGGTTTTTGGTTGTAACATGACAAAATGTGGAAAATTTCAAGGGGTATGAATACTTTTTCCAGGCCCTGTATCTCTCATCTCATGGGGTGACTGGCAGCTCAGCTCATCCAGCTGTACACAGTAGAAGATAAAGGGGATCCAGACAGCTGCACCTCCAGAAAATCATCCAACTTTATTGAATATATGAAAATGCCAAACTACAGCTGAGAGGGCACTAATAGAGAGAACAGCCCCCTCTATGTACGCCCCCCCCCCTCCTCTGCAGCTGTCATTGGCTCTGTATTGAATGGTAAACTGCAGAGCGTGGAGATCCGCCCAGCTGTCACCCAGGACCCGCCCACCACCACGCCCATCCCCGCTATCTGCCAGTCGGCTGCAAGATCATCCGACACACACTCAGGTCTGGCCGCTGATTGGCCGCTCTGCCAGGAAGTGATGGCTGTGGTCATGTGATGTGAGGATCGGAGGATGGAGGGTCTGGGGCTCCTGTCTAAGCTTCCTATAGAGCAATGTCCGGAGGTGGGTGAACGCGGTGCCGCCTGTGTGTGAGTGGTGGGGACTTCTCTTCTCCTCTATCCACAGACAGTTGTGTCTCTAGTCTGTGCAGAGGGGGCAGGGATCCTGACTCAGTGACATCTTGTTGGATGCACTGCTGAAACCATTTCTGGTAAAAATACTTCTTTTTACCCTTTGTGGCATCTGATCGCATGTTAGCTGGTCTCCTGCAGCCTCCTTGCAGCCACTTCCTGTCTAGCTGAATACTCCTGATGGCTGAGTGGTATTTCTCAGGGCAGATTTTCTGATGGTGACTACAGGGCACCATGTAGTCTGCATAGGACACCCGTGTGCATTAGAAGATGCAGCAAGTCATAGCCTTAGTCTTAGGATGGAAGATGTCCTACATGGTCAAGCCCAGGGATGTCACACTCCATTTCATTGCTGGCCGCATCAGCAGTATGGTTACCCTCAAAGGGCCGGTTGTATCTAGGGTGTGCCTTGGGTGCAGGGTTCAGGGGTGCATTGCGTACAGAGTGCAGGGTTCAGGGGTGTGTTGCGTGCAGGGTTCAGGGGTGCGGTGCATTGCGTGCAGAGTGCAGGGTTCAGGGGTGTGGTGCATTGCGTGCAGAGTGCAGGGTTGAGAGGTGCGTTGCATGCAGAGTGCAGGTTTCAGGAGTGTGTGTTGTGTACAGAGTACAGGGTTCCTGGGGTGCGTTGCGTGCAGAGTGCAGGGTTCATGGGTGCGTTGCGTGCAGAGTGCAGGGTTCATGGGTGCGTTGCGTACATCGTACAGGGTTCAGGAGTGTGCCTTGCGTACAGAGTGCAGGGTTCAGGGGTGCTTTGCGTACAGAGTGCAGGGTTCAGGGGTGCTTTGCGTACAGAGTGCAGGGTTCAGGGGTGCTTTGCGTACATCGTGCAGGGTTCAGGGGTGCTTTGCGTACAGAGTGCAGGGTTCAGGAGTGTGCCTTGCGTACAGAGTGCAGGGTTCAGGGGTGTGCCTTGCGTACAGAGTGCAGGGTTCAGGAGTGTGCTTTGCGTACAGAGTGCAGGGTTCAGGGGTGCTTTGCGTACAGAGTGCAGGGTTCAGGGGTGCTTTGCGTACAGAGTGCAGGGTTCAGGGGTGCTTTGCGTACAGAGTGCAGGGTTTAAGGGTGCGTTGCGTACAGAGTGTAGGGCAGGCCTCGACAAACCCCAGGCGCCAGGTCGCCATGGCGACCAGAAATCGCGTCCTGGCGAGTGTCAGCCGTTCCTTCTATCACTGTGGTAAAACAGCTGTCAGATTCAGCGAGAGCCGAGAGTTCTCGGCTTCATCTAACAGCTGTTAAACTTGGCCGCTGCCCGGGATATTGTTTCCACTTAGAATGAAGAAAAGTAACAAACAGGCTGCCTGGAATGTTTGTTGAGAGTTAGAAGAATAAACACAACAATGTATCTTCTCATTCTTTCCAAGCAATGATCTCCGGGCTATCAGGAAAGTTTAACCATTTATAGACTAAACCCTCTCTCACATTAGTGGCTTACAATTAAATATCCAGTGTTTTCTGCTAGAAAATGACTTGGAACCCCCAAACATTATATATTATTTTTTAGCAGAGACCCTAGAGAATAAAATGGCGGTTGCTGCAATATTTTATGTCACATGGTATTTGCGCAGCGGTCTTTCAAGCGCAATTTTTTGGAAAAAATACACTTTTAATGAATAAAAAAAAACTAAACAATAAAGTTAGCCCATTTTTTATTTTTGTATAATATGAAAGATGATGATACACCGCGAGAAACGTGATCTTTATTCTAAGCAACAAAATTGTGATAAAGCCCTGTGTACCATCAACAATTACCACTCTATGTGCAGCTGGGCTCCAGTATTTCATGGTGACCGGAAACCCACCAGAGCAATGAAATGTCACTGTGGGGGACACACATGTAGGCAGGAAGTGGCTGCAAAGAGGCAGCAGAAGTTCAGCAGCGCTGGAATACTTTTCACCTTTTTTTTGTATTTTATTTACAATGTCACTAAGGCTTTGTTTAGATGTACAAGTTGGGTGGTAAAAATGTGCAGTAGAGACATGTTTTTGCCACCCACCATTGGCCTCCCTTAGGCAGCAGATGAGGGTGTTTTACATGCCGCAGTCACGATGCATTCGGCATAATAAGGAGTTTCCCCCATAACAGATTTTTTAGTGTCACTCTTCCTGGCCAGCCTATAACCCTGATGTAACGGTGGAGTTATTGACTGGCTGCTCTACGCTATAAAAAACTGGCTCCTAACTTTTTTAGCTGGCTCCTAGATTCAAGGCAAATTTGTCAAGCCCTGGTGTAGGGTCCATGGTGTGTGTTGCATGCAGGGTTCAGGAGTGTGCGTTTTGTGCAGGGTTCAGGGGTGCATTGTGTACAGAGTGTAGGGTCCATGGTGTGCGTTGCATGCAGGGTTCAGGAGTGTGCGTTTTGTGCAGTGTTCAGGGGTGCGTTGCGTACAGAGTGCAGGGTTCAGGAGTGTGCCTTGCGTGCAGGGTTCATTGGTGCATTGCGTGCAGAGTTCAGGAGTGTGTGTTGCATGCAGGGTGCAGGGGTGCATTGTGTTCAGGGTTGCGTTATGTGTAGAATGCAGGATTTAGGGTGCCTCACCTTGCAAGCAAGATCTGTCCCCACCCTAAGGGCGTGCAGGGATCGGTTACATCAGGGAACTGCTGAGGGCAAAGCTGTCCCTTTATAAACATAGAAGGTTTCTGTGTTCACAAATGACAGCAGGAAGCGGGAGTGAAGGGCGAGAGGCAGAGGTGGCGTAATGGAGTTCCGGCTGCATAACTGGGTGCGAGGACCACATGACAAGGCCTGGTGGACCGGATTCCACCCACAGGCCTTATGTTTAACATGTGCTCTAGCCCTTTCCCTCCCAGCCTTAGGGCTCATTCACACCATGCCCGCTGAGAGGCATTGATCTGTATGGACACAAGGGCACCTAGAAAATAATTGCCAAAAGCTGCATTCAGGTGGGTTGTATATAAAAGTGGACATGCTGCACTTATACACATCACATGCCATGTCACTGCACCACAACTCATCACATCACACTGCAGAGCATGGGGGTTCATTTACTAAAGGCAAATCCACTGTGTAGTGCAAGTGCACTTGGAAGTGCAGTCGCTGTAAATCTGAGGGGAAGATCTAAAATGAGGGGAAGCTCTGCTGATTTTATCATCCAATCATGTACAAGCAAACATGCTGTTTTTTATTTTCCTTGCATGCCCCCTCAGATCTACAGTGACAGCACTTGCAGTACAAAGTGGATTTGCCTTTAGTAAACAAACCCCATAGAGTTGAAAGAAAACAGTAGTAAACAGATCAATGCATTGTAATAAGGTATTGCTTTTCTATACTGTGGCAGTGGATTGTCCTCCTGCGTCCTCACACCCATTCAGGTTTCTGGGCCCTGCATTGGTCTTGATGATGCCAGAGGGCATCTGACCACCAGAGCATAGGGGAGAGGAGACTGTGGGGAGCGGTCTCGCAGAGGATCAGGTAAGTAATCCTGCTTTTCCCAGTCCCCTAAATGTAAAGGAGCAATGTAACTTCTGCAGCGCAGGGGCAGCCCCACTACAAGGGAGGATTTTTACTCTTCCCGGAGTTCAGCTTTAACTTTTTTGTTGGTCTTCTGGACAAAACAGCTGCAATAAAATGATTATCTAAATTAATTTATTTTTCTTTTTGACCTTTTCAGTTCCTTCACAAAGTTATTGATGGGATTTGTGGGCGGTCATATCCTCGATTTCAGGATTATGGCAACGTCTGGAACCTGAGAGAATGGCTGCAAGTTTTAGAAGATACAAAAGCATTTATTAAAGCCGTGGTTGGTAAAGATGAATCACAAGAGAAGGTAAATGCTTTTTTTTTATCTTTTGCGCCTGTGGAAAATCCTCTAGGGTGCCGGGCACACAGAAATATTACCATACTCAGTTGTTTAGTTTGTGGGTAACATAGACCTTGTATAAGGAAATAATGACATTTTATCTTAATCTGTTTTACATACTCAGCTTTGCAAATGAGTATTTCTCTTATGGCGACAACATATAACTCATAGGGTTTGTTGCCTACATTCTAAACCAGGGGTAGGCAACCAGTAGCCCTCCAGCTGTTGTGGAACTACATTTCCCATGAGGTGCTGCAATGCTGACAGTTAAAATTACTCCCAGAGGCATGATCGGACTTGTAGTTCTGCAACAGCTGGAGGGCCCTAGGTTGCCTACCCATCTAAACACTGTGGGGGAGATTTACTAAAACCGGTGCACTCAGAATCTGGTGTAGCTGTGCATGGTAGCCAATCAGCTTCTAACCTCAGCTTGTTCAATCACACTTTAACCACTTCCAGACTGCCCGCTGTCATTATACGGTACGGTACTTTGCTGTTGAATACCATTGCTACGGTAGCAGATAGCTGCCATAATCCCAGTATTTTTTTAAACAGCTGGTGGCCCACTTTCAGATAAAAGTGGTCTCTGAGGTGGATTCACTGCAAGATCACTTCTATCGGGGGTGGGAGAGGTGCCCACCCTCCTCCCGCCACTTTTCCGTCGTCTCCGCCACTTACCCGACCCGCCAGTAGCAGCGGAGACGATCAGGTCCGCTCCCCTCACTGCCTGGATGCCGAGTGAGCGGAAGATGCCGTCCACTCGGCTCCATAGCATTGAAGGGCGAAAGCGACGCCAAACGTCACTTCCAACCATAGCTCTTAAAGGAGAAAAATTATATATTTTTTTTTTTTTCAAATGACATTTCTTTTTTTTATTGCATTTAAGTGTAAATATGAGATCTGGGGTCTTTTTGACCCCAGATTTCATATTTGAAGCAGAGTTCCACCCATGTAAAAGTCAGCTGCTACAAAAAGTGTAGCTGCTGACTTTTAATAATTGGGCACTCGCAGGTCCCTCGCTCCAGCAATGTGGTTGCCCGAGGGCTCTCTCTCCGCCCCTTCCCCTCTGCGGCGCCGCCATCACAAGTGTGGGCACACAGCTTTGGCTTATGTGACTGGCCGGTGTATCTTCTGGGACCTGTGACGTGTCCCAGAAGATCGCAGAGAGAGAGGGGGGAAGGTGGACTTCCTTCCTGGAGCCGCGGCGCCAGGGGAGGAAGTGGCCCTGGGACCCTGTGAAAACAGGGTCCCTGGTCATCCCCCCAAAAAAAGACATGCCAATTGTGGCATGTGGGGGGTCACCTTCCATTAAAGCGGAAGTTCCACTTTTGGGTGGAACTCCGCTTTAAGAGGTCCTGGCGTGCTTTTTTCTATTACAAGGAATGCTTACTTTCCTTGTAATAGGAATAAAAGTGATACATTTTTTTTTTTTAAGGACAGTGTAAAAAAAAAAAGTAAAATAAATAAGAAAAAAAATAAAAAATTTTAAAGTGCCCCGTCCCGCCAAGCTCACATGCAGAAGCGTACGTATACGGAAGTCGCGCCAGCATGTGAAAACGGTGTTCAAACCACACACGTGAGGTATCTCCCCTATTGTTAAAGCGAGAGCAATAATTTTCACACTAGACCTCCTCTGTAACTCAAAACTGGCAACCTGTAGAAATTTTTAAACGTCGCCGATGGAGATTTTTAACCACTTCAATACCGGGCACTTAGAACACTTCCTGCCCAGACCAATTTTCAGTTTTCAGTGCTGTTGCGATTCGAATGAGAATTGCGCGGTCGTGCGGCGTTGTACCCAAACAAATTTTTTTTCATTTTGTTCCCACAAATAGAGCTTTCTTTTGGTGGTATTTGATCACCCCTGCGGTTTTTATTTTTTGCGCTATAACAAAAAAAAACGAAAATTAAAAAAAAAAAAAAAAAAAACAATGTTTCTGTCACAAAAATTTGTATAAAGTACATTTTCTCCTTCACTGACGGGCACTGATGTGGCTACACTGATGGGCAATGATGAGGCTACACTGACGGGCACTGATGAGGCAGTACAGATTGGCACTGATGAGGTGGCACGGATAAGGTTGCACTGATGATGGGGCACATATGCAGCACTGATGGGCGGCACTGACAAGCAACACTGACGGGCACTGATACCTGGCACTGATGGACACTCCTAGGCGGCACTGATAAGTGGCACTGGGCACTGATGGGCACTGATAGGGGGCACCCCTAGGTGGCACAGGTGGGCACCCCTAGGTGGCACAGGTGGGCACCCCTAGGTGGCACAGGTGGGCACCCCTAGGTGGCACAGGTGGGCACTTCTAGGTGGCACAGGTGGGCACTTATAGGTGGCAGTAGTGGGCACTGGTGCAACAAGCACTGTTAGGGATGGCTCTGGCAGGCATCATACATGGGCACAGTGCCATCCCTACAGTGCATAATATTGCCCTTACCTGGTGGTCTATTGAGGGCTCCCTGGTGGTCCTGGGCGTCCTCTGTATGATTTCCCTGGTGGTCCTGGGCGGCCTCCTTGCGATGTCCGGTGGGGGGGGGGGGCTCCCTGGTGGTCCTGATCAGGCTCCCTGGTGGTCCAGTGGGGGTGATCCTGAGGGTGGCTGCGCTGATAAACGTTCAGCGCAGCCCCCCCCCGTCAGGAGAGCAGCCGATCGGCTCTCCGCTGCTCAGGTCTGCAGACCTGAGCAGAGGAAAAGCCGATAAACGGCTCTTCCTATGTACACTGTGATCAGCCGTGATTGGTCACTGCTGATCACATGGTAAAAGGCTTCGGATCGAAGCCTTTTACCTCGGTCGGTAATGCGGTGGGTCAGACTGACCCACGGCACCACTGATCGCCTCGATGCGCGTCCCCAGGGGTGCGCAATCGCGGATTATCCTGAGGACGTCAATAGACATCCAGTCAGGATAGTGAGACACCCGCCCGGACGTCATTTGTCAATGCGCCGGGCGGGAAGTGGTTAAGCACCAAAATTTGTCGCCATTCCACGTGCAATTTTGAAGCAGGAGATGTTGGGTATCAATTTACATTACTTTTCACAATATGGAAAAAATTTGGATACAAATAACAGATTATAGTGCGATACAAAATTGATATATGTGAGTAATGGTTGTGCAACCTACTTTCTACTAGGTAATACCTAGGATGATTATTTGATAAATTCTATAATAAAGTGAATGACGCTCACCCTCACCGCAAAAAGTGTCAATGCGCAAAAAGGTGCATACGTGCAAATCAAACCTTCATAATTTAAACAAATTCTAATTAATGGAAAAATTGTAAATAATGCCAATTCATAATGTTAATTTCTAATAGTCACAAACTAAAATATATATAAATCTGGAACACCGTTCATCAATTCAGTGAATAAAAAATAGTAAATAGTCCTTCCACAAAAAAAACATATATAATAAACAGTTCATTAATTCACTGGGTTAAAGTGACAAAGAATTCTCCCAGTGCTTGAAAAGTGCCAAAGTACAACAAAAATATGTCCTTTTTTCCTCTATGGAGTGCTCCACCACCGCACACGTGACGGGTTCACACTACTGTCTAAAGTGGCCCTAGTATGTGTATGAATGAGAGATAGGGACCTTAGATTGTAAGCTCCTTGAGGGTAGGGACCGATGTGAATGGACAATATATATGTAAAGCGCTGCGTAAATTGACAGCGCTATATAAGTACCTGAAATAAATAAAATACACATAAATAAAATATATAGAAAACTGCCACATTCCCTCTTTTAAACAAGTGCAGACCTGCTC
Organism: Glandirana rugosa; assembly: GCA_018402905.1. Taxonomy (NCBI): domain Eukaryota; kingdom Metazoa; phylum Chordata; class Amphibia; order Anura; family Ranidae; genus Glandirana; species Glandirana rugosa. The sequence continues at coordinate 711,309 of BLSH010319913.1, read as the reverse complement.
TAGTTTGTATTTCACTCTAAAGCCCCTTTCACACGAATGTTCTGTTCAGGTCCGCCTGTCCGTTTTTCAGGCGGACCTGATTGGACTGTCTATGCACCTCTATGGAGAGACGGATGTCAGCGGTGACATGTCCGCTGACATCTGCTGCTGTCCGATCCGATCCTGCACCGTAAAGTCCGACGGATGGAAACCCTATTCTTCCATCCATCTGGGGATTGGTTTGGATGACAACAGACAGACGGTCCGTTTTCATCCAATTTCCCATAGAGGAGAGCGAGGGCTCTGACAGATCACTGTACGGAGATGGATCTGTTATCCGCCGGCTCAGCAGAGCGATCCCCGCTGAACAAAATGGACCACTGACACAGACACAGCCATGTGAAGGGGGCCTAAAGTAGTAACTGGCTCAGGTGACACAGATAGACCTGAAACAGGTCTATCTGCTCTGTTAGTGTAGCACACGCCGCTTTCCTGTGTCTGCACTGGTAACCTCTTACAATTCAGAACAATTTTTACATTTCCTTTATTTGTTATTACTTATGATACAGCTGTGATGATATATTTTTTGGTTGTGGAGGGGGCAAACTGAGATTTTTTTTTTTTTTTTTTTTTGGTGGTATTTTCTTAAAAAAAGTTTTTGGATTTTTTTTCTTTTCATATATTGATACAAAAAAACAGGCAATGTGAAAAACTTTGTGTATGAATTGTATAATGAAGCTAAAAAAAAAAAAAAGAGCTTTGACTTTTTTTCTTTCCAGCTGGATAATCATCTGAATGGATTAACTGCAGAACATCAAGGGGTAATATTAACATGTATAAATGGCAGAAAACCTGAAATAAGAGATGCCCTTCTGCAGAACGTGTGTGGCATGTCCTCAGCATATCTACAGGACTTTGATTGGCAGCTCAAGGTACGATTTTAAGCTCTGTGTATTTCAGGATGCATACTTTCATTCAACACCTTTTTTTTTTTTTTTTTTTTTTTTTTTTTTGGAATAACGGCAATATTTTCACACACACGTACAGGGGAATTAACTATGCTCCCTGCTCTACTATAAGCCCTCATACACACAGGCTTTTTTTTTTAACGCCACGTTTTTGGGCTTTTTTTTACAGCTCTCCATGTTATTCAATGGCCCTCTAAAAAAGTTTTTGAGCAGTAGAGGGCGTCGGGGTTAGTGAGCTGTAACTAGAACGCGGGACCAGCACGTTCTGAATCTGCAGCGTCATGGCGTTTTGGACTCTGAGCCGGCAAAACGCTCAATAACGTTGCTTAACCAGCGTTAAGCCTTGTCAGGCGTTCTATTCAAAATCAATGGTTCCCTATGGGAGCCCATTGATTTGAATAGAAGTCGCATCATTATGATCTGACTTGCGGCGCGACGTGTGTGCTAGGGATCTTGAAGGGGAACCCCACAAAAAATTTACATAGGGTCTCCCGCTGCCCCCCCCCCCCCCCCCGAGCATACCAGGCTCTACGATCTGGCATGGATTTTAAGAGGAACCCCCATGCCGAAAAAACGGCGTAGGGTCCTCCCCAAAATCCATACCCAGACCCTTATCTGAGCATGCAGGAAAGGGGGTGGGGACGAGCGAGCGCCCCCCCCCCCCCCGGACCGTACCAGGCCGCATGCCCTCAACATGGGGAGTATGGGTGCTTTGGGGCAGGGGGAACAAGAGCCTCTTCCCGACAACCCTGGCCATTGGTTGTCGGGGTCTGCGGGCAGGGGCTTATTGGAATCTGGAAGCCCCTTTTAATATGGGGGCACCCAGATGCCGGCCCCCCCACCCTATGTAAATGAGTACCCCTACCCATTTACTTGCAAAAAAAGCATACAAAAAAACACACTACACAGATTTTTAAAATATTTTATTAAATCAAGTTTCAAATTTCTGTTTTCTGAGGCATCTTCTGTCTTCTGCTCTTTTGCCGCTGTCTCCTCGGCTAGTTTCTCCCGCTGCTTCTGCTTCTTCTTCTTCTCCTTCTTCTGGAGATGTTGACCCGTCGCTCTCTTCCACTCGAATGCCGGGTCCGTGCTGCGCGGTTGCTTTATATTGGCATGGGGCGGGGCCACACACAGACGTCATCCTGAGCCCCGCCCTCATGATGGCACATCCTGGGGCGGGGCTGTGATGTAATGGCCTGACCCAGGATGTGACGTCATGAGGGCGGGGCTCAGGATGACGTCAGCTTGTGGCCCTGCCCCATGCCAATATAAGGCAACCACGCAGCATGGACATTCGAGTGGAAGAGAGCGACGAGTCAACATCTCCAGAAGAGAAGAAGAAGCAGAAGCAGTGGGAGAAACTAGCAGAGGAGACAGATGTTCTGGAAGCTATCCTGTTGTATCCTGAATGTATTTATTATTGTTATTTTTTTTTAATCCCAATGTAGATCTGCATTGCAAGACGAGCATTTGGCTCTATTTGCAGCACAGTCTCATGGGCTACAATAGGCAAGTTTGACAGGCCGTGCCACTATTCAAACTGGGCAATCTGAGTTAAATTTTTCGTGGCCATGAAGCAAAGCATTGTAGCTGTGACCTGTGTACAGAACCCTTTGGCTGCCACATGCAGATCAACCACCTATTTTTACTGCCCCTGGTTGCTAGCGTGCAAGAGGCCTAAATCTTGCATTTGTCATATGCATATGATCAGTAACATGCACATATATCAGTTCACGTTTTGGATTCACAACTCTGTAAACTTGAGCAAATAACTTTAATATACAAAACTGGTTTGAATCATATGGCGGTGAAGAAATCTTGAAATCTGCAGTCATCCACCAGAAAAAAAAGAGTATATATCCCAAAACGCCTGCTGCATTTACACAAATTCATAATGCATTATACACCAATCAGCCATAACTTTATGATCACTGATGACAGGTTAAGTGAATAGCAGTGATTGTATACTTACAATGGCATCTGAAAGTCAGTGGGATATATTAGACAGCAAGTAAACATGTTGTTCATGAAGTTAAAGCGGAGTTCCACCCACAAAAACATATTTACATTTTTCAAATCCTCTAATTATTCTGAATCGCCTTTGGAGAAAAAATAAAAAAATTAAACTCACCCTATGTGCCCTGTTGCTATGTGGTCCCTGTAATCTTCCACTACCTGATCAGCGGCACTCCGCATCACTTCCTGCCTCGCCTGTGCTCTTGGGAGATGTGACTCATCATTTTCTAGGAGTCGGTGGGCAGCACTGAAGCTATAAACTCTCTTGGGGACGGTGCTTGGAGGCTTGATGTGCGTATGGCCATATGCACACTGTCTGCTTGTGAGGGGCGTGTCCCATGCTTGCGGGGCGGTGCTTGAAGGCTTGATGGGTGGATGGTCACTTGCACACTGTCTGCTTGTGGGGGGCGTGTCCCACGCTTGTGGGGGTGGTGCTTGGAGGCTTGATGGGTGGATGGTCACTCGCACACTGTCTGCTTGTGGGGGGCGTGCCCCGCACTTGCGGCGCGGTGCTTGGAGGCTTGATGGGTGGATGGTCACTTGCCCACTGTCTGCTTGCAAGATCGGGAGGTGCATGCTGGGTACCCAGCATGCACCTTATCCAGGAAGAGGGACCGAGTGGGCTTCACATGACCACAATAGACATGGATGCGCTCAGGAACCAGGAACACGGGCAAGAAAAAAATATGCATAGGAACGGCATGGCAGTATATTAATGCATTTGATAATATATAGAAGAGCAGAGAGGATGTAAAAAAAAAAAAAATTGGTGGGCTGAACTCTGCTTTAATGTGTTGAAAGCAGAAATAATGGGGATCTTAGTTTGTTGTGTATGAGGCTGCATAGCCGCAAACCAGTCAGGGTGCCCATGCTGACCCGTGTCCACAGCCAAATGTTCCTACACATCAGCATCAGAGCTGGACCACAGAGCAATGGAAGAGGGAAAAGGGTGGTCTGGTCTGATGAATCACGTTTTCTTTTTGGTAGCAAAAGGGTGACCTACTTAATATTAGGTGGGTCATCATAATGGTATATTCTACTAATCAGTTTATATAAAAATATATATTTATATAATTACTGTGCAAAAGTCTTAGGCAGGTGTGAAAAATACTGTAAATTAACCACTTCAGCCCCGGAAGGATTTCACACTTTAGGACCGGAGCCCTTTTTGCGATTCGGCACTGCGTCGCTTTAACTGAAAATTGCGCGGTCGTGCGACGTTGTATCCAAACAAAATTTGCGTCCTTTTTTTCCCAGAAATAGAGCTTTCTTTTGGTGGTATTTGATCACCGCTGCGTCATTTCTGATCACCGCTATAAACAAAAGAAGAGCGACAATTTTGCAAAAAAATCCAAATTTCTTACTTTTTGCTAAAATACAAATCCAAAAAAAAAAATAAAAAAACATTTTTTTTCATCGGTTTTGGCCGATTTATATTCTTCCTCATATTTGTGATTAAAAAAATTGCAATCGGCGTTTATTGATTGGTTTGCGCAAAAGTGGTCGCGTTTACAGATGATGAGAATTCATTTCTGGGGTTTTTTATTTTTTTAAATTTTTTATTAGTAATGGCGGCGATCTGCGATTTTTAGCGGTACTGCAATATTGGGGCGGACATGTCGGAACATTTTGACACTTTTTTGGGACCATTGGCATTTATACAGCGATCAGTGCTATAAAAATGCACTGATTACTGTGTAAATGCCATTGGCAGTGAAGGGGTTAACCTGCAGGGGGCGCTCTAAGGGTTAACTGTGTTCGCTGGGCGTGTTCTTACTGTGGGGGGACTGCCCTAGCTGGGGAAGGGAAGCGATCACAGCTTCCATGTAGTGGAAGGCTGTGATCACAGCCCTTCCCCCTCACACAGAACGGAGGTCCGTGTTTACTTACACGGACCTCCGTTCTTTCACTCCGGGGGGGCATCGCGGGTGGCCTGCGGAGATCGACTCCGCCGCACCCGCTCCCTGGCCCTCCCCGGACACAGTGAGCGCGCCTCCGGCGGCGCGCGCTCACTGTGCGCGATCTGGCAGCCGCCGTCATATGACGGCGATTTGCCTTAAAGAGCCACCTTGTCGCCGTCAGATGCCAATCGGCGGTCGGCAAGTGGTTAAGAATGATTTCAGAAATAGAAGTGTTAATAGTTTATTTTTTCAATTAACACAATGTAAAATATATGTGTGTGTATGTATGTATGTATGTATGTATGTATGTATGTATGTGTGTAAAACCAACAAGGATGTTCTAACAAGGGGGCAGTGAAGCCCCTTTCACACTTATGCGACTTGTCCTGCAATTTGGGACTGCAAAATCGCATGACAAGCCGTTCTCCATTATTTCCAATGAGTATCATTCATATCTGTACGACTTTCAAGCCATGCCAACTTCAAAGTAGTCCCTGCATTACTTTGGCCTGACTTTGATGCAATGTGAGATCCATAGACGTCAATGTTAAACCCTCAAAGTCTCATGCAAATCGCACCTGAATAATATAGATGCGATTTCTGTACTATTTCTCTACGACTTTGTATTATGTTTTCATTGTGCCAAAGTTGCAACAAAGTTGGACCAAAGTCTTCTGATCTGAAAACGCAGGAAAAAATTGCGGTAAAATCGTGTCGCACAAGTGTGAAAGGGGCCTTAGTGAGACTTTCAGTTGAGTTGGGCCATTGGTTAATATGAAAATAAATATCTTTTTTTGCAAGTATATTAGCAAAAATATATATACAAAAACAGTGGGAGGTGTATTAACAAAGCGTCATGCACAGAAGAGGATATTCCAGACAGTAGTCTCAGTTTTGAGAAGAAATAGGAAGAAAGAAATGACTTTTGTTTCACAGTTTCATCCTTTTTCCAGAAATATTTATGCCATTATACCGATATACTACAATAAGGCTTACCTATAGGTACTGTAAATATCTCCTGAACCAGCACCGCGTAGGAGATATTTACCTTGTAGTGCGCCGATTATGTAGTCGGCGCATGCGTTGTGAAGAAACAACCCTCCGTGCCGTTTCTTCGTCAGCGAGTGCCGTGACCATCACGCGGCTCCGGCCAGTCACAGATCCTGGAGTCCACGGCCTCAGAAGGAAGAGGGGTGAAAATGGATGCGGCCTCAACGGGGGACAGCGTGGGCTTCCTTTGCAGGTAAGTGCGACATAACAGTCTAGTATGCAATGCATAGTAGCCCATTATGCTTTTTAGTTTGCAGGGAACAAAAGAGGAAGTAAAACTCATCAGGGTTCACTTCCTCTTTAAGTATCCACCTCATCCCTCTTATAGAAGAGGGAACACAATTTCTAATGATGTGGTGCGATCAGATCTAAAACCAATTTTTAGGAAGAATGGAACATTTCTTGGGGAATGCAATACCAGTTCCTTCCCCGGTTCCACTGAGTTGTATACAGTGTTCCCATATAATAAAAGGAGTGTGTGTTTGTTGTGTTTTTTTTTTTTTTAAATTTAATCCACATTCAGGAGAAAAAGTAAAAATTAGGGTGAATTATACTTGTCAGACAAATTATGTGGTCTATTTATTAAAATGCTCATGCGGTCTTTGTTATATAGGTGAAGACTGACACAGAAGCCATGCGATTGGCATTTTGTAGAATCGCTCATTCATTTTTTCTAATCAGATTCATGGTGATTGATCATATGCCTTAGACCCCTTTCACACTTGTGCGAGTTGCCCTGCGATTTGGGACTGCAAAGTCGCATGACAAGTCGTTCCCCATTATTTCCAATGAGGACCATTCATATCTGTACGACTTCGAAGTAGTCCCTGCATTACTTTGGTCCAAATTTGATGCAAATTGAGGTCCATAGACTTCAATGTTAAACCCTCAAACTACCATGCAAATCGCACCTGAATAATATAGATGTGATTTCTGTAATACTTCTGTATGACTTTGTAATATGTTTTCATTGAGCAAAGTTGCAACAAAGTCGGACCAAAGTCTTACTGATCCCTAATTGCGGCAAAAAATTGCGATAAAATCGCATCACACAAGTGTGAAAGGGGCCTAAAGTAGGAATAGGGCCCATTTGACATGTTAAATCAGAGCCTATTGGCGACAACGGCACCGTCCGAATCCCAAAAGTAGTTCCTGAGCTACTTTTGGCGATTTCAATAGACATCTGTGCATGGACCCAGATGTCTCTCATATCCCCCCAGTCGGATTGAAATGCCGGTTTGAAATCTCGAGTCCTTGATGAAAACCCTAAACCTG
>BLSH010319913.1:670000-684693 GCA_018402905.1 Glandirana rugosa | reverse complement strand
TATAAGAGACAGGGGCTGTGATCACGGCCTTCCTCTACATGGAAGCTGTGATCACTTCCCTTCCCCTGCTAGGGCAGCCCACACACAGTTAGAACACGCCCAGGGAACACAGTTAACCCTTAGAGCGACCCCTGCAGGTTAACCCCTTCACTGCCATTGACATTTACACAGTAATCAGTGCATTTTTATAGCACTGATCGCTGTATAAATGGCAATGGTCCCAAAAAAGTGTCAAAATGGTCCGACATGTCTGCCCCAATATCACAGTACCGCTAAAAATCGCTGATCGCCGCCATTACTAGTAAAAAATAAAAACCCCAGATATGAATTCTCATCCGTAAACGCGGCCACTTTTGCGCAAACCAATCAATAAACGCCAATTGCAATTTTTTTTTATCACAAATATGAGGAAGAATATAAATCGGCCAAAACCGATGAAAAAAAATGTTTTTTTGTATTTTTTTTGGATTTGTATTTTAGCAAAAAGTAAGAAATTTGTTTATTTTGCAAAATTGTCGCTCTTCTTTTGTTTATAGCGGCGATCAGAAATGACGCAGCGATGATCAAATACCACCAAAAGAAAGCTCTATTTGTGGGAAAAAAAGGACGCACATTTCGTTTGGGTACAACGTCGCACAACCGCGCAATTGTCAGTTAAAGCGACGCAGTGCCGAATCGCAAAAAGGGCTCTGGTCCTAAAGTGGGAAATCCTTCCGGGGCTGAAGTGGCTAGAGTTTTTTTTTCACACGGTATTTGAGCAGCGGTCTTTTAAACGCAATTTTTTTGAAAAAAAATATACTTTTTTAATTTAAAAAATAAGAAAAACGTGAAGTTAGCCCAATTGTTTTGTATATTGTGAAAGAGAATGTTAAGCCAAGTAAATGGATACCAAACATGTTACGTTTGAACATTGCGCACACTCGTGGAATGGCGACAAACTACGGTACTTAAAAATCTCAATAGGCGACGCTTTAAACATTTTTTAACGGTTATCAGGTTAGAGTTACAGAGGCGGTGTTTTGCTATAATTATTGCTCACACTCGATCGCGGCGAAACCTCACATGTGATTTTCATATTCATATGCGGGCGCCACTTATGTGTGCGTTTTTTCTTTGCTGTGCGTGCTCACGGGGACGGGGGTGCTTCTAAAATTTAGTTTTTTATTTTTTTTAGCAATGTTCCTTTAAAAAAAAAAAATCTGATCACTTTTTTTATTGCTATCACAAGGAATGTAAACATCCCTTGTGACAGTAATCGGTGGTGACAGGTACTCTTTTTGGAGGGGTCGGGGGTCTAAAAGACCCCTGATCCCTCCTTTGCACTTTAAAGTATTCAGATCGCCAAAAATGGCGATTCTGAATACTGTCATTGTTTTAAAATTGGCGCCATTGCCCGATGAGTAAACTGGAAGTGGCATTGTGACATTGCTTCCGGAAATACACGAAGGAGACCCGATCGGAGCCGATTGTGGCTTCTATCGGGACTCCACAGAGCCGGCGGACGCACCGGATGGGCGCTCCGGTCTCCCGGTGGAACAGGAGGTCAGGGAAGAGCTGTGGGAGGGGTGTGTCCCCTGGGTGGGGGGGGGGGGGGCATGGTGTCACCTCTCACTGCCTGGGATAACGGCCGAGCGGCTCCAGAGCTGAATTGGCTGTTATCATCAGGTAGCCGACCGCCCACTCTAAAAAACCGTGCCGGGGTATAGCCTGTAGCTGCAGACTATACCCTGATACATCCACTTCTCCCGACCACCGTTTATATACGGCGATTCGCGTGAAGTGGTTAAAGTGTTACTAAACTCACAACAGTAAAATCAGTCTGTATATGCAGTAAAGCATGCTTGTTATATTCACTGCACAACCTAAGCTTTTTTTTTTTTTTTCTTGGGTGCATGTGATCAGCACAGGGCCAATCGGCACTGTCCAGACAAAGGGTCAGGGGTCCTGCAGCCTCATGGGACAATCAGGGGAGAATGAAAACTCCTCCTACAAGCATTGAAGCGGTGGTAATGCCCACTTTGTGATTTTTACCTACAGGTAATCCTATAAAAAAGGGTTACCTGTAAGTAAAATGAATATTTCCTAATCGTGCACCATTTAGGAGATATTCACCGTGGATGCAGCTGGTGATGTCACCAGAACATGCACTCTGAAAGTCTGGCATATCGTTCCGGAACCTCAGGTCTCTCATGCGCATGCATGGGAGTGACGTCATTGTGGCTCCGGCCACTCACACATCCGGAGTCCGCAGGAGAAAGACTGGGAAAATATGTCAGCCCTCTCAGCGGTGACATCGCACAGCTGGAGGGCTTTGTTCTAAGGTAGGTGTTCTAAGGTAGGTATTTCAAAGCAAAGCACATTGCAAAGCATACTAACACATTATGCAATTGCCTTACAGGTTTTTTTTTTTTTTTAAACTGCCGCGGTTTACTACCGCTTTAACCAGTGCTCTGCCAGACACTGATAGAAGTCACAAGAAACTATATACTGCCAATGAGAAAAGGTGTTTAGCCGTTTATATTTACTAAACTAATTGCATTTCCATGTTCTGTGTACTGTGGGAGACCAGATATAGTGAATGCTGGGTTTAGTAACCCTTTAATCTATGTTTTGTGAATACTGACATCAAAGCACTGATACTACAAGACAAATAAGTTTTTGGTAGGATGGTAACCCCCTACCATTTGTTACATAGAGGGATCTAGGCTAAGGGGTTAATGTATAGATCAGAAGTAGAAAAGTATCACTCCCTTTTTACAAATTGTGACATGCCTGCCAATTTTAATTGCTGCTTTCTCATCATCTGTGACCAGAATCAGCGCATACAAAAGAGAAATTTGATTAGTTAGGAAAATTTGACTTTTCTGACCCGTGTGGACTGAATATCTCCAACATACTCTGCAGTAATATGTTTATGTATACTAGAGATTTCCTTCCTGTTATTGGGCATAAATAATATCTGGAACCCACAAGTGCCAATTTGAAGTAAAAAAAATAAAATAAAAGTTATTGTTCGGTTTTCAGAGCTAAAATCAGAATGTCAGTGAATAATGCTAAAGAATTACTATAAATTGGGTGCAATGTGCTTTAATCTGCACATACTCTCTATTATACCTGGGTTTCACTTGTTGGCTTCGCTGCTCTTCTTCTTCTTCTTCTTCTTCTTCTTCTTCTTCTTCTTCTTCTTCTTCTTCTTCTTTTTTTTTTCAAGGGTAAATTTATTCAAATTTCAAATAAAGAAAGTTACAACATCCAACACCTATCTTGTACAGCGGATTCTATACATGGAATCAATTAACTTTCATATACAAATTACATAGGATCAGTTTTTATACATCAATACGTACACTCCTACCATCCTATTTAACCTGTTATATTTGACACCGTGCTCTTGTACCTCTACGGTACTACCCTTGGGGATATAATAGAGAACATAACAGACAAAGAAATTAAACTCGGCTTTGTGTGGTAATAATGCAGACCACCATTTGATAATGTGCTAAGGGGCCAAATACCTTTGTGCATGTATAAATATTTCTATTGTGTACCTTCATATAATCAAATGAGGCTTCCAACAGTACTATATATACACCTCTATATCCCCGGATACTGATTTAATCCACCCAGCCATATTTTGTTAAACTTTTTAGGGCATCCCCTAGAATTGCAGGTTAGTTTATATTTTGGTAATACTCCATTAATCACTTCCACCCAAAAGGTAAGGGACAGGGGCTTCGGGTCCTTCCATCTGAGAGCTAACGATTTTTTAGCGTAAAAAAAAGACTATCCGTACTATAGTTTTTGTGGATGCGGCCAACTCCTCACCAAAATCACCCAAGAGGCATCTAGTCAGAGTGCAGATGTTTTTCGGAAGGGCTAATTTTTCCTCTAAAAATTTTGTGACTGCTGTCCAAAATTTCTCAACATGGGGGCAGAGGCAAACCATATGGAAATAAACCCCTACAGGGGCTCTGCACCATAGGCACTCCTGTGTGTCCACCCTGCCCATCTTGTGGAGGCGAGCTGGTGGTGTAATACACCCTGTGAAGATAATTAAACTGAATACGTTTATCTCTGGCTGCACAGAGGGCAACATCGATTCAGTAACCTCAGCCCAAGATTCCTCTGTGAGGGATGGAATATCAGATCTCCATTGAGCTTCCACCCTCTCCATCCTAGGGGAAGAGGAAGTCATTAGTGCAAAATAATACCTTGAAATAAGTGTGGTGTGATCATCTTCAAAGAGCAATTTTTTTCAACATGGAAGGTGAGAGTTGCACCTCCCTCAGGTCAAATTGGGCTGCTACCGCTTGGCGTAATTGCAAATACCTGAAAAAAGGTGCTAGGAAACTTATATTCAATCTGGAGGTCCCTAAACATTCTCAAGGTGTGGTTTGTAAACAGCTGGTGAGCATATTTAATACCATATTGCACCTAACATGCCCCGTCCGGGATCTTGTATATCTCATTTAACTGAGGATTGTGGCATAAGGGAGCATTAGGAGAACTAGTCAGGGGAGTGCCCCCCCCCGTCCTTTTATTACATATGTGAAAAATCCTATAGGTTAATCTAAGAATGTCTCCCCCCCCCCCCCCCCCAGCCAGGTTAGGGGCCATTCCTAGTACATTAATAAGTGCATCAAACAAATTCACCAGAGCTGCCTGAGTCATAACCGAGCTATATCCATCTGGGGAAAGAACCACCAATGTATATGGGTCAGTTGAGCTGCTAAGCTATAGCACTGTAAGTTCGGGAGAGCCAAGCCACCTGCCTGCACAGGTAAAAGCAAAGTGCCAAGGGATACTCGAGGCGGCTTAGTACCCCAGAAGAATGAAGAGAGTAATGTGTTCATTTCCATAAATAATTTTTTCGGGGCATAAATTGGGGTATGCCACAATAAGTAGAGGAACCTAGGGAGATAAATCATCTTCAAAATGTTGACGCAGCCCAGGAGGTTGAGGGGCAACTTAGACCAGGTCTGTAAGTTATTCTTCAGATGTAGCATGTGAGGAGAGAAGTCGTTAGCAATAAAATTGCTCATCGGTAGCTGGACCTCAACCCCCAAGTACCAAAACTATTTTCAGAGGGGCATCCAGGGAAGCCTCGGGGAATACTCTGTACAAATGGGGAAGACTATCGATTTTTTTTCCCAGTTACCTTTAAACCCTGAATATTCTCCAAAACCTTTAATTCTATTCAGGGCTGTAGCCAAAGACCCCTCCGCCTCTGCCAGATATAGGAGCATGTCATCGGCATACAAAGAGGTTTTTTCTTCCTTAGTGTTAATCCAGCAACCCTTCACCCCTTCATCCTCCCTCAACTAAGCCGTCTGTGGCTCTATAGCGAGGGCAAACAGGGGCGACAGCGGGCATCCCTGCCGAGTATCCCTAGCTATTTCAAAGGCTTCTGTAATGGTGTTATTGACCCTCACTCGTGCCATAGGCCTGGCATATCCTAATTGACCCAAGCCATGAACTTGGGACCAAAACCCAATCCCTCAAGGACTGCCCACAAATAGGGCCATTTTATGGAATCGAAGGCCTTGTGAGTGTCCAAGGAGAATACAACTCGAGTATCTGGGGTAGGGACATCGGATTGTAAAACGGTAAAAAGTCTTCTCAAGTTTATAGCCATGGATCTCATTGGGATGAGTACAGTCTGGTCTGAATAAATAATTGATGTTATCACTTTGTTTAATTACTTGGCTAAGATTTTGGCTAGAATTTTTGCATCCACATTAATTAAGGATATGGGCCTATATGATTTACAGAAGTCATGGTCCTTGTGTAGCTTGGGAATTAGTACGATAAGCACTTCTTGCAAAGAATCAGGACGCACCTCCCTGTCTATAGTGCATCATTATAGACCTCCATTAGTTTTGGTGACAAAAACTCATTTTAAGTACCATACCACTCAGCTGGGTATCCATCAAGCCCAGGGGTTTTATTTGGGGTAAGGGAAAGGGCTGCAGCCATAACATCATCAACGCTAAGGGGGAGATCCAGAGCCGCTGTCGTTTCTGTGGACAGATCTTGGAGAGCGGGATTGGAGCCAAAAATTGGCGAACCTCCTCCTCCCCATAATCGACCTTTAGAGGTGTATAGAGCAGAGTAAAATTCCACAAACGCATCAGCAATATCACTTTGAGCAGTACAAAGTGCACGTTGGGGATTGATGCTGACGCCTGTTGTGAGTTGGCCAAGTACGCCAGTGATTTACTATTTTTATCACCAAATTCAAATATACGTTGTGACTGGTACAGCAACATTTTCTGAGTCTTTTCTACCAACACCAGGTCCAGTTGTCGGGCTCTGTCCCTCCAAACCCCAAAGTTTAGTGGTATTTTCTGACCAGAAATGTGCTATATCAGTGGCCATTGACCTCTCAAAACACTCCTCCTTCAGACACAAAGGGCTCAGTCTCCATAATGTATAACCATTTGATCGACCTACACACATAGTGTATAACAAGGGGGAGTGGTCTGAAATGCCCTCGGAAGATACTATACATCTAGCACTCACTGCAGCACCTCCCTATTCACAAAGCACATATCTAGTAGGGGTGCTGAAATTAATTAACGCATCGCGATTCGGCCGCCCCCGATGCAGCATCTATGCGGCGACTGGCCATAATCGATTGCCGGGTGACATCATCCGACTTGCCCATAGGCGACTTGTCAGGCGTCTTGATTCGCCCGACAAGTTGCCTTAATGCATTGTAGTGGAACCGTTCTAAATAGGAGCGACTTAAGTCGCCCTGACTTAGAAAAAGGTTCCTGTACTACTTTTGAGGAGACTTCAGGCGATTGGCATTGACTTCTATTACAGAAGTCGCCTGCAAGCCGCGCTGAAGTCGCCTTGAGCGGGCGAGTCGCCTTGCAAGTCGGACCAGGACCTTGAATCCCCTGTGTTTATTGTGTATTAAGTGCCCCTGTTTACTGTGTATTAAGTGCCCCTTAGTAGTGTACATGCTTCTTTTGTAGCAACATGCTGCAGCCTCTCTCGGCACTCATGTGACCGCCTGGCCCTCCTCTCTCATCTCCAGCTGACATCAGAGGTGGACTGTCAGCCCCGCCCGCCTCTCTTCTGATCTGTCAGCTACCGCTGACATCAGCCGGAGACGAGAGAGGAGAGAGGCGGGCTGGACGGTCACATGAGTGCCGAGAGAGGCACTGCTGTATGTTGCTACAAAGAAGCATGTACACTACTAAGGGGCACTTAATACACAGTAAACACAGGGGATTCATTAAGGACAGTTATTTTAACACCTGGCCACCACACCACCCACACCCATCACCACCAACAAACATCACCCACACCCCTCTACACCCATCATCACTGACACCCACACCCTTCTACACCCACCCACTGACACCCATCACTACCAGTACCACCCACACCCCTTTACACCCATCATCACTGACACCCACACCCTTCCACACCCACCCACTGACACCCATCACTACCACCCACACCCCTCTACACCCATCATTCCCCAGACTCCCCCATCCTTCTATTCCTATCCATGGATTCCTCCATCTCCATCCCCAGACTCCCCCATCCTTCCTTTGTTATTCATGGATTCTTCCATTCTTCAGTAACTACCCTCCCTTGTATCCTAATCGTGATGCATTGTGATGCATCGCGGAATCAAATCGAATCGTTCATCAGATAATCGTAATCGAATCAAGAGACCAGTGAAGATGTACACCCCTAATATCTAGTTTGGATAGAGTGTTGTATGTAGAGGAAAAACATGAGTATTCCCGAGCCTCTGGGTGTTTCCATCTCCACGCCTCAACTAGGTCATGTTGATTTATACATGTTTCCAATGCAGAGCTGCATTTAGAGACTACCCTGAATCTATCTATATCCGGAGACAGTACTGCATTTAGATCACCTGCCCTAATGATTGGGCCCTCTGCTACCTGAAGCACATTTGCCATCACAGTATCCCACAACATCATCGTAAACGGCGGTGGTACATAAACCGCCACAAATGTATAAGGGGCATTATCTATAAGAAAGGCCACTATAAATCTCCCAAAGGGGTCCGATACAACTTCCTTAAAAGTACATAACAAAGACTTTATGACCAAAACGGAAACATTTCTAGCACAATTAGAATAAGTAGAGTGGAATGCATGTCTCAAAAATGCCCACTGCAGGGCCATGGTTTTAGAGCTCACAAAATGTGTTTCCTGTAGGAAAATTATATGAGGTTTGCGTTTCTGGATATAATTAAGAACTAATGTCCTCTTAACACTGGAGTTGAGGCCTCGTAGATTCCAGAATAAAAGTTTAAGAGCTTGCAACAGAGGCGTCATAAGATGAGGTATTTATAAAATGGCACCCGCTAGAGCAGGGTGGTGCCAAAGGGCACCTTTGGAACTTAGGAAGCAAGGTATTAGAGGTATTAGCCCTCTAGGAGGGTGGATATGCATTAGCAGTCATTCTCAGCAGTGAGCAGGTAACTTTAGAAATACAAGGTGGAATAACAGTAAGATAAATAACAGAAAAAACATGGTAAACCCCCAGCCCTAGTAGTAGTGATCCAAAACGGAGCAACACGCCCCCCCCCCCCCCCACCCTGCCCACAGTCCCCAACATTTTACAGGCTTCTTCCCCAAACAATAAAACAGCAAAGGCACTCTGTTGGGGTGATTCCTTCCTTATCCAGCTGGATAGGAAGAGAAGGGTGATACCTTGGAGAACAGCTGAGCAAACAGTGAACCGCTTGGAGGACCATTCAGTGCAGCCAGTCAACATTGAAGCCAAAATGAACAGGAACTTGTATACAAAAGTAAAGCACATTGTAGAGTTGTGAAAAGCCATCACCCCCCCGCATCATTCTTCCTCCCAGATCAGGTACTACTTAAGGACTCCTTTGTAAACCACTCGCAGCCTTGCCGGGTAAAGCATTCTGTATGGTAGGCTACGCTCATGGAGGCGTTGTTTCACACTCTGCAACGCTGCTTTCTGTGTCTGCGTTGCTGCGGAAAACCTGGAAAGATGGTGATGCGATTATTGTTGTAGAGTAGTTCTGGAATATTGCGGGCTTTGTGAAGAATAGTTTCCTTATCCCTAAAGTACCAAAAACGGGCCAGCAGGGGCCTGGGGAACCGGCCTGGTGGTGGCGCGCTCAGTGAGACACAATGTGCCCTTTCAATGGCATACAAGTGAGAGAAAGATTCAGCTCCAAAGGTTTGAGCCAGGATATTAGGAATTCTTCTGGGTGTTTACCCTCTGCCCTCTGGGAATCCCAGGAAACAGATTATTTTGGTGAAGCCGATCCTCTATATCTCCCAGCTTGGATTTGTGGGACTTGAGGACCACCGTCACTTCCTGGACTGCCATCATTAGTGGGTTCAGGTCATCTTCAACACAATGTGGTGTTCAGTAGTAGTGACCCGGTTCCTAATTTTATGGACATCATCCTTCAGCAGGGCAAAGTTCACCCAAATGGTCTCTATTTGGGTCGACAGGGACGCATGGCAGCTCTTAATGGCCTCCATGATCTGGGACAGCGACGGCTCTCCTACCTGCGATCCTGAGCCTCCTTCCCCCTCATCCACTGGGGAGGTTGGTAGCGGGATTGCCAGGGGGTCTGTAGCATCCATCCAGTCTGCTTCTCCCTCTGCTCTGGGCTGGCCAGCAGCTGCCAGGGGATTGCGGCCTCTCCCCCAGGTCCTGGGCGCCATCTTGGCCCCCCTCATGTGCAAAACGAAGGAGCCAGGCGACGGGTCCAAGCTTAGTCCATATTTGACTATTTTTCGGTGCCTGAGGCGCTCCCCAACCGATCTGTGTGGGTGCTGTGAAAAAGGATCGATGTATGGCTGCACAGGACAATGTAGGATGTCAACGCGATCCGGAGCTCAGAGGAAAAGCTGCTCACATGTCTGAAGTCAACACGCCCCCCCCCCCCCCCCGGCACCGTAGCTCTTTGCTCACCTGGTAATGAGGCGATGGGTCCCAGCTGAACAATTTTTTTTTTTGTTGCTCAGTTCTGAAATTGAATTGCAAATGTAATTTAGTTGACAGTGCTAAGCTTAGACTTCAACCGTGTGCATTTTTCACCCTTGGGTAAGTAGAGGTTCTTTATTCCTGTGTTTTTTTTTTTTTCTTTTTCTAAAAAATGGTTTTGAGCAAATGGAGCAGTACAAAATACTGAATTTTAAGTGAATATCTGACCTGAAATAGCTCACACAGAAATAACAGAAAAACATCATGTAAGGCTGAGCCCATCCACCGCCTGATATTGATTTATCTCCTTGATTGAATTGTAGCACTGGTCAGAATGTGAAACTGAGAATGAAAGAAACTGAGAACATTCCCTTCATTAGCAGCTATGTTTAAGAGTCTTGCTGATTTCATACATTTATTCATTGATGTCAGTGGAATGCTGCTGGTAAGGACTGAATGGAAGAGTCTTGGCTCATAGTTCTGAGATAATTAAGAGGATTTTACTGGAGCGCTGAAGGTGAAAGGGAACATTTTAAAAACTCAACATATATTTATGTAGAAATGCACATTATATGCAAAAGTATATCTCCGACCAAAACCTTTCTTGTTTTTGGATAGAATCGGGAACAACTACAGACCCTGTTGTCACACTCGCCTCTTTGGAATTCAGCTCTGGGTCTCCTCTATATGGAGCGTTTTACCTGGAGCACTGGAACTTCGGGGAGTCAGGAGAAAACTGTCCTGAATGATGCCAAGTCAATTTGGAGGATAGCTCTCCTGACTGGCATAGATTCAAATTGTGAAGCCACACATGGTTTGGCATCCAACCACGCATTGCTGTTCTTATTCTATGCCCAGTTTTCCTACTTACCTGCCCCTGTGACTCTAAGTGACCTCCAGTGTCATCTAGTGACTCCAAGTGACCTCCTGTGTACCGCAGGGTCATCTAGTGACTCCAAGTGACCTCTTGTGCACCCCGGGGTCATCTCCAGTGCACCCCAGAGCATTCCTTATCATCTAGTGACTCCAGGGTGCCTTGTGTGCCCCGTGAATTCAGTGCATCCCAGCACCCCTAGCACAGCACCCTTGCACGTCATAGCCCCCTTCTCTTCTAATTTTTGTTCTGGCTGTTCGCCTGTCTCCTCACCTCTCTAAGGCTGTCCACACACTGTCAGAACACCCATACAGTGGCTGCATCTGATTGGATGCAGCCACTGTTCGGCCAGCAACTTTCTGCCTGGCTCCTTTTGATTTTTCAGTCAAAAAAATGTCTGGCAGGAGGAGGCCAACTGGGCCCTCTTCAAAGCAAATTTTGACTAGTTCATCAGAGAGTGTGAAAAAGCCACACAGTATATGGCCAGCTTAAATAACCCTTTATGTAGCAGACTGAATAGGAACATAGGGAAATAATATAGAGTATTACTTGAGTGTGCTGGGGCTACTGACATCATACTCAAGATGGTGTCACCCAGAATCAGACTTGAGATTTTTGATATCTACTCAAGGGAGGCAGCAGAGCTGTAAAAACTATGTGCAGGATTTCCTTGCCTTTTTGAACTGACTGGTCTATCCAAGGTAAGCATACTGTTTACCTCTCCATCTCTAAAGGTCCCTATAGATGGCTTGCATTTTGGTTGATTCCCGCAAAATTGGCCAGAATTTGAGCTGTGGGTAACCCTGAATGTGCCACCTGGCTTGACAAACATTAATTTGAAACGATCTGAGCTGGGTAATACATTTCTGGCTGAACAGATACTGCGTCCTGTCAGATGCAGCCACAGCCCAGCAGTGCTCTGTATTCAGGCAGCCACAGATACAGCAACTGCCTGAGTACAATAGCCAGCAGTAGAGATTCCTCCATCCACACTGTTGTAATAGAACAGAGGTCTTCAAACTTTCTAAAGAAAGAGCCAGTTTACTGTCCTTTAGACTTTGGGGGGGCTGGAATGTGCCCAGTGGGCGTAAACAATACCCGATCTTTGGTATTAGGGGGATAAATAGTCTGTGTCAGTGGGAGGTCAGTCAATAGTGCCCCATTGTTGGGGTCAGTGGGAGGAATAATGCCTTAAGGGTCAGATAAAGGCAATCAAAGGGCCCCCCCAGGGCCGCAGTTTGGAGACCACTGGAATAGATGGAGGAATTGATTAATTTTAGGCTGAACAAGAAAGAATGTAACCATGTATAGCCAGCTTACAGCAAGTATGCAGTCAGTACTCTCAGGGAGGAAGATGTGATGGATTCTTTATGAGGCTGGCTTGAGGTGAAAATTTAAGGTATTTGTTACCCTAAAATAAAAAATGGATCCTGTTCCTTTAAAGCGTGTTATACAGCACAGTGCTTGTGCTGTGTAATTTGGCCCTCTATCACCTGAAATACCTGGCTGATCCTGCCTGGTTCTGCCCACCCCCCTGCAAACTGACCATGGTTTATCATGGCTGCTGAGCCCTGACACCGCTGTCAGTTTACATGCCTCCATCATCCGCAGCCGTGCTCTGTCCTTCTCTGTCCTCACCCCCCCCGCCTGTCAGCTCTCACTAGTGCTGCTCTTCTCCTTTCCCCGCTGCTACAAAATGATGTTATGTTTATACCATCCCAATTGTTAGATAACAACATGTGTCCTAGTGTCTGTTTTAAGCAAAAAAGTGCAGCGCTAAAAAAACATTGATGATTCTAAATAAGTCTTGAAACAGTTCATATAATGAGAAAGAAAGCCAGAATAGATTCCAGTGTGCAGTCAGTGCAGGTATGACACACGATATGTGTACAAGTTGTGCAGATAGTCCCATCCACCACTAACACTTTGAGCCTCTCGCCTCACTGATCCGACCCGTTTGGATCATACAGCTCCTATACACCCTCCAACCTCCAGGAATCAGTTGAGATATAGATCCCAGATATTCACTGGTCCTGCAGGGAGAAACGGCTTCCAGCCATAACCAGGGACTCCAGACCATGTATAAAAAGAGAGGAAGAGGATCTAGTGCTCACTGTATCAACTCGTTTATTTACGAACGTATAAAAATACACTTACATTAAAAAGCACTTATGGCCAAGTGCGAGCATAAAAGGCGATACAAATCATGCAGCCAAGTTACATCAAACATGGTTTATCGATCAGACATCCGAATGGGCCCCACACTGATCTGTGTTCAGTGTGGAGCCCGTTCGGATGTCCGATCGGTAACCCCTGTTTGATACACGGTGGATGGGACTATCTGCACGACTTGTACACATACCGTGTATCATACCTGCACTGACTGCACACTGGAATCTACTCTGGCTTTCGTTCTCATTTTATGAACTGTTTCAAGACTTCTTTGTAATCATCAATGTTTTTTTTAGCACTGCACTTTTTTGCTTATTTACTGTTTCAAGGTTCTGAATTTTCCTTGTAGTGCATAGCTGCTTTTACTAATTTTATTTCAATGTTTGGTCTTGCGCCAATTTTTATCTTTGTATGATATTCTAGTGTCTGTTTTATTAAAAAAAAAAAAAAAAAAATATTTCTACCTGATTTCATATCGCCTCCTGGCGTTCACGTAACGCTTCGACTTTTTCCTCCCCGGCTGACGTCAGTGGGAGTTCTAGGCCCCGCCTGCTGGAGCTGTCAAACGGAGAAAGGAGAGAGCTGAGAAGTCACGTGAGTCCTGGGAGGCGCTGTGAAATTAGGTAGAAATCTGCTTTTTTTTTTCATAAAGCACAGACACTAGGACACATGTTGTTACAATGGGATGGTGTAAACAGAACATAGTGGCTTAACAATCACTTTACATCAGCCATAGAAATTGCCCTTATCTTCCTCTTAGAGTTCCGTGTACACCTCTAATAACTGCATACCCAGCTCTACAAATGTACGCCCTGTACTTGCCCCAGGCAGGCCAGGTAACCTCAGATCTACCTGTTTGTACACAAATCTTTCTTCCAGTATACAGGTGAGAAGCTCTCTCTTCTACTTATTTCAGCTCAGTAAATGATGTATATAAAAGTGCTGCAGTATGGAAATGTGTATGGGAATTCTCCATTGTGTGAATAAATGATGTATCACAATTAATTAAAGCTGCAAATGTGTCAAATTTCATATATCACCATAAATAGACTTAAATAGAGTGCAAAATAATCTGTGCCAATCTAGATCTTCTCTACTGATAGTCTGCCAATATGTGATCCAAACACTGACACATGCAGATTGCTGTCACCCAATTTCTGAGACACAGACATACAAATCTGGGCTTTGGTTTGAAGCTGCGTGTTCTTTCTCTTGCTGAGAATACCTTTATACAGGGTGGGCCATTTATATGGATACACCTTAATAAAATGGGAATGGTTGGTGATATTAACTTCCTGTTTGTGGCACATTAGTATATGTGAGGGGGGAAACTTTTCAAGATGGGTGGTGACCATGGCGGCCATTTTGAAGTCGGCCATTTTGAATCCAACTTTTGTTTTTTCAATAGGAAGAGGGTCATGTGACACATTAAACTTATTGGGAATTTCACAAGAAAAACAATGGGGTGCTTGGTTTTAATGTAACTTTATTCTTTCATGAGTTATTTACAAGTTTCTGACCACTTACAAAATGTGTTCAATGTGCTGCCCATTGTGTTGGATTGTCAATGCAACCCTCTTCTCCCACTCTCAATTATAGTGGTTGGTAAGGGTAAAATAATTCCACATAGGTATATTTACCGGGTGGGACATATTTCCATAAGAGTCGTTCTCTTTCTTGTGCG
>BLSH010319913.1:655323-668593 GCA_018402905.1 Glandirana rugosa | reverse complement strand
CAAAATGATTTCACCTTTTTTCACACTACCTGTACTTTTGGATGGCATGGAGTATTTTGCACTTTATTAGAGTCTATGGTGATCCATAAAATTTGACACGTTTTGCTGTTTTTTTGTTTTTTTTTATTGTGATACATCATTTATTCACATATTGGTTTCCACTTTTTATATATATCATTTATCACAAACTCATACAAGTGTGCTTGCAGCTCAACATCATTCTTGATGTGCAAAAGTTTTTATTAATATGTCAGGTCCGTAGCTCAGAACATATTAGAGCTCTTTTACACAGGCGGCTGGGGATGCGGTAAAAACAGGTGGCTGAATTTTACTACCACTTGGTTGCCCACCCAAATGCTACAGCTTGATTGGGTGGTAACATTTCCGCTGCATTTTTAACTTGGGCTGCAGAGTTTGAACACCTGGCCACCACTGCTATATTGCCCTCTAAATACGATCCACTGCGGAATGCTTTTCATAGGGCATTAAGCATTGCAGCCTGTTGGAAAGAAGCCATGAAGCCAGAAACAACTAGGTGAATAACATTTTTGAAATGTCAGCCCCCCGCATTTCTCTTGTCTTTTTAGACCAGGAATTTGCTGTTGATCAGGAAGGTCGACTGATTGCAGTTAAAGTGTTAGTAAACCCACAACAGTAAAATCAGTCTGTATATGCAGTAAAGCGTGCTTGTTATACTCACTGTGAAACCTATGGGGTTAATCCTGCACATTATGTAAAACTGCTGTTTGATCCTGTCTTCTCTGATCCTCCCCTTCTTCCACAGTCCCCAAACCATCTCCTGATTGTACAGAGCCTTGGGGGGGAAGCTGCATATGCAGCTTGGTGTGTATTGTTAGAGAGTTTTTTTTATTTTTTTGGGAGTGTGCATGTGATCAGCACAGGGCCAATCAGCACTGTCCAGATAGAGGGTCAGGATTCATGCAGCCTCATAGGACAGTCAGAGTAGAACGAAAATTCCTACAAGCTTTAAGCGGACACAGATAGAAGACACAAGATGCTATATACTGCTGATGAGAAAAGGTGTTTAGCAGTTTATATTCACTAAAATAATATTATTTCCATGTTCTGTGTACTGTGGGAGGCCAGATATAGTGACTGCAGGGTGCTGGGTTTAGAAACCCTTTCAATACAAACAGCCACTTAAAGTGGTAGTAAACCCATGCATTTAACAGGTTAAAAACCAGTCACCTTTCCGGCATGTGCTGGAAATGTAACACTCCCATTGGTTGTGCTCTAAACCAAACTGCCAAACCATCCAATGGCTGGTGTCATAGCTGATCACATGTGCAGCATCATGGCAGTTGTAGATTAAACAGAGGCCAAGATGGCAGCTTCCTTGGCTGAAAATGATAGGAGGGTTTACTACCACTTTAAGAGAAAATGTACAAATACCGTCTATAATACAATAATGGGAAGATGTTACGGCAAACATGCAAAGTGTAAAACTCGCATTAAAACCAATTTTAGGTAAACGTTACAATAATGATTTGAAAGGTAGGCTCACTGTAATAGACAATAGCTTTCCTTTTGATTTTGGCATCTTGTTGTCAGCTAGAGGATAGGCTTAAAAATTGAAGTGGAACATTTTATTTTTTTTTATTAATTTTTATTACATGCCAACAGGCCTTAGATGTAGCGCACAGATGTTTCTCCTTCCTCGATGTTTGTAAGTTGGATGCATTCCAAGAAACTTTGTTGCAATGCTTGCAGGCTTGAATTCTAGCTGTACTTGTACTACTTTTTATGGAATTTGATTTGAGGGATTGAGGAAAATAAGGAGTCTGTATTTGGAGAAATGATGCTTTAACTTGGAAGACCATCTAACAGTCCATTGCTGGATCCCTTCCAAGTACCAGAACCATTACTGGAGTGGCATTGGTTTCTGGGCCAAGACATATGTTTGAGGAGCACTTTATCCTAGGGTAGTGGCACAATGAATTTCAGTATATACATTCTGATGCTTGTCCAGGAAAATATTGGGCAACTTAAAAGTACATCACCACCATAAGGGTGGACATTTTTTCGTGTAAAAAAAAAGATTGTGTTAAATAGAGAAATACAAAATGAGTTTTAGTCCATAATTAAGCTTGGACTTTTGGCGCCCTCTGTGGTCGCATGGTGTATTGGTTGGTGCTTGTGGGGTGGCCCCCCTTGGGGTATGGAGTCAGGCGTCTGATACATGTGTATTGATCACTTTAAATCACTAAAATAAGAATAGCTCCCTTTTTAATTGTTATGGTGTGTTTAAACTGTAAAAAAAAATTCTGTATATTTTATATTTTTCTTATCAAGTTTAACCACTTCACCCCCAGAACGATTTCCCACTGTAGGACCAGAGCACTTTTTGCGATTCGGCACTGCGTCACTTTGACAATGGTGCGGTCATGCGGCGTAGTACCCAAACTAAATTTGTGTCCTTTTTTTTCCCACAAATAGAGCTTTCTTTTGGTGGTATTTGATCACCTCTGCGTCATTTTTGTTCATCGCTATAAACAAAAAAGAGCGAAAATTTTGCAAAAAAACCCAAAAAACAATATTTCTTACTTTTTGCTAAAATACAAATCCAAAAAAAATTATAAAAAAACAAA
This sequence comes from Glandirana rugosa, assembly GCA_018402905.1. Classification (NCBI taxonomy): domain Eukaryota; kingdom Metazoa; phylum Chordata; class Amphibia; order Anura; family Ranidae; genus Glandirana; species Glandirana rugosa. The sequence continues at coordinate 665,984 of BLSH010319913.1, read as the reverse complement.
TTTATTCATCGGTTTTGGCTGATTTATATTCTTCCTCATATTTTTGGTAAAAAAAAATCGGTGTTTACTGATTGGCTTGCGCAAAAGTTGCCGCGTTTACAAACCATGAGAACTCATTTCTGGCGGTTTTTTTTTTTTACTGGTAATGGCGGAGATCTGAGATTTTTATCGGTACTTTGATATTGGGGCGGACATGTCGGACATTTTTGACACTTTTTTGGGACCAATGACATTTATACAGTGATCAGAAATATAAATGTCCACTGATTACTGTATAAATGTCATTGGTAGTGAAGGGGTTAACCTGCAGGGGGAGATCTAGGGGTTAACTGTGTTCCCTAAGCATGTTCTAACTGTGAGGGGGCTGGGCTACCATGGGCATAAGAGATCTAACTGATCCCAGTGGCAGGGATCAGGAGATCTCTTACATGCCCACTGACAGAGCGGGGAACCGCTGTGTTAGTCCCCACTGGGAACCCCACTTTTGTGGTCTCATGATGTATGGGATGAGGTGTGACATTGATTAGTGTCGGATTGGGCTGAAGTTCATAATTACAACCATAGGGGAAATTATTTTTGTTTTATTTTTTTCTATCTAAATGAATATTTAATAAGAAATTACAATGGGAAAATCATGACTGAACAGAAAAAAATGGGTATAGGCTTATACTTGAGTTTTAATGTTCATATTTATCATTTTCTATTGAAAGAAGACAAAACAGCACATTTTCAGCTGCTGTCTAAAGTCGTTAGGGATAACCTAGTTGCTTCTAGTGTAATCTAATATTCTACATATTGGCTGAATGCCTCTGCTTTTTGTTTAGTATGCAGTCTATATAATCAGAAGGTAAAAAAAATCTACAGGGATTTCCTCTGCTTATCAGACTGAAAATGTTCTGTCAGGTGTAAAATTGAGGCAAGAAGGAGTCCCCGTTTTCTTGGTTTCTGTGCACTGTATCTTTACAGTGCTATCAAAGATTTATAGAGCACCATCATCTCCAGTGATGCTTTTCAATGTAAGTAATACAAATACGTAAGAGGAACACGGGTAATAAGCGAGAGTAATACATATACATAAATGGCAATTACAATCCGATGTCTAGCATGAAATATACAGCTGTAACAAGGTGGGATTTCTATGCGCAAAGCTGCCTTTAGGAGCATTCCAGTTGGTGCCAAGACCCAGCACTTATCTATGTTCTAGCTGCTAAGGCTTATTACAGACTTTTACCTTTAAGCAGTTAATACATTGATTTTTTGTTTTATTGTGCTACCTTGGATCCGTCACTATATTAAAAATCAGGTGGGAGTCGTTCCCAATGCACACAGGATCCAAGAATCGGACGACAGATCGTCCGTTTTTCTTTGCATGCTAGTCGTATATTGAAAATGAAGAGTTTACTAAAGTACTGAAAATTCTCGTAGGACAGAATAAAAAATCGGAAGTGACATCATATGTTGTAGTGTATTTGTATTGTATTTTTTTGGACAACAACTGTGCTGATTAAACGAAAATCGTACGAGAAAAATGTTTGTGCTTGTCCGATCGGATAATATCGGATGAACAGCTTTCGAAAGCTCTGCACTAGCGATCACATTATTGTACGATTGCTTCGACAACGGTATTTTTTGTCTGATTTTCGGAGCGTGGGTATGGCCCATTAGGGTCCAGCTATCTGCGTCCTGGAGATGATTTCCCCTCACTTCCTGTTTCAGATGCAAGGCAGGAAGAAAGAGGACATCTCCCGCTTTGAGCGTTTTCACCAGAACAGGTGTGTCTATTGGGTGACTTTCCAACAGATAAAAAATGAGCCTTCCCCTCAGTTTTGTTGCAAGGACTAAGGGAGTATATCTCTACAGTAAATACAGACATCAGTTAAAACGTTACAGCAGTTCTTACTTCCCAACTGTATCCGACACTAAGACTACTGTCACATTTCAGCAGCGGCGGTAAAACCCCGCTAGTTTTAGCGGAGTTTTACCAGTGATATGGCTCCGCTATGCAGGCGGGAGCGCGGTGCTTTTAGCCCCCCCCCCCACAAGGGGTTAAAAGTGCCAGGGCTCCGCGCTACCAAGGCGGTGTGCAACCGCTTCGGAAGCGCTTGCCATTCATTTCAATGGCAGGAGCAGTAGAGGAGCGGTATATAGAACGCTCACCTCATCACCCCAAAGATGCTGCTTGCAGGACTTTTTGTAACATCCTGCAAGTGCACCGCCCCAGTGTGAAAGCACTCAGCGCTTTTACATTGGGGTGGATTGGGGGGGATTTTTGAGGCGCTTTACAGACACTATTTTTAGCTAAATAGCGCCTGTAAAGCTCTTCAGTGTGAAAGGAGCCTAAGAAGAATAAGTCTTGATTTTCAGTTTAATCACCCAAGAGGTAATTAATAACTTGACACTACATATTGTTCAATCCAAAAATTTTTTTTTTTTTACAATGGTGATGCATATTTGCAGATTTTGAATAACAAATGGGAAGATGTTGCAATGAAAGCATCCACAATTTGGAAGATAAATGGCTATATAAGGGTTTAAGGAAAAATAAAAAGACTTGGTTTAGTACACAAGGAATGCTTATTTGTTCTTATAGTTGAAGCTCCTGTAATAAATACCTGGGAGGCAGTAACTAAAAAAGAGAAATAAAAAAAGTCTTCTTTAACCCCCCTGGCGGTAATCCCGAGTGTGGCTCTGGGTGAATTTTCTGTACCAAGAACGGTAACCCCAAGCCACACTCGGGATTTCATCGCTGGATCCAGGCAGCGTTACTCACCTTGTCCCTTGGATCCAGCAATGTCCCCCGCCGTGTCTGTGGGCTGTGTCCTCCGCCTGATGCCTCTGTGTGCCGGGCTCCATTCCCTGTGAGCGTCGCGTCACACGGGGGCGGAGCCTGGTGGCAAATTCAAAAAGTGAAACACATAGTAAACATACAGTACACTGTAATCTGTAAGATCACATTACTGTATGAAATCATTTCACATCCCCTTTGTCCCTAGTGCTTTGCCCAGTGCCCTGCATGCACTTTTATATTATATATGCCATTCTTTCTGCCTGGAAACTTCAGAATGTCCATGGCAACCAAAGTGTCCCTTTACATCAAAAGTGGTTTTTGACCAGCTAGAAAACACTGATAGTAAATAAGAATCATTTGCAGAATTGAGTGATACTGATTTTTGGGGAAATTTTATCATCAGACACTGAAAGTGATGACAGCGACAATTCTGCAACTGAGCAAATTTCAGTGTTTTTGGTTTGATTACATTATTGAATACATTTTATTACTATTATATTATTATTTATAGTTATTTATTATATTATAATTTATGATTTCTTGTTTCAAACTTTATCATACCCGGGATGTCTACTAGACTCTTGTTTGGACAGATTTAAGTGAGTTATTCTTAAGAATTACAGGCCTACAATATAAAACACCAAATTTCCATGCAAAATAATCGTACCGCTTTCAGCACCAAAAATCTGACATAATCATACCGCCAGGGAGGTTAAGAACACCTGTCATTTCGTTAGCTCCTAATGCCTAGTACACATGATGAGAATATCGGATAAAAAAAATAAAAACATTCAGAGCGATTGCCCGATCATCTATCTGTCAGTAAACAGCTATTGAGCTGGTCATGACCGTTTATGCAAAAATATCCAAAGGGACAAGCATGAAAAATGTTCTTGTATTGTATGCATTAGTATAGCATTAGTACGAAAAAATAATGTGACCAATACCACACAGGCTCAGAAATCAAAGAATACATTATATCATTTCTGAAGTTGTAGTCTGTCTTATGAGAATTTTCATAACTTTAGTAACCTATTTGTTTTCAATTTGAGAATAGCATGCAAAAAAAAGCGGACAATCATTGGTCCGATATTCTCATCATGTGTATGAGGCTTAAGGGTGCAGAATAATGTGTTAAGAAGGGTAACCGTTTGGTAAATTGTGGGAGAAGTAATTTAGTGTTTTTTTTGGTTTTTTTTGGGCAGGGGGGCTTATACAAAGTATTTTATATAATCTAGCAAGTTTTCTTGCTTCCATATGACATTTCTAAGATGTATATGGTTGGGATTACTATAAACAAACTTTTAAAGTAATTTTGCAACATTACTCCTTTTTCCTCTATGTAGCTTGCCATGTCAAGTGATAAGCTATCCACATTGCAAATGCCACTTGTGAACCTGGATCTGGATATTGTCAAAAATAGAACAATGACACCAATTTCCATTGAGATGAATAAAGAGGAACTACAGAATCTTATCAGTTCTTTAGAGGCAGCTAATAAGGTATTGTATTCTTTTTTTAACTTTTTATTTTCTGTCTTTCGGTGCTATTTTGGGTTGCATTACTCTTACATTCACTGACAGACGCAGCCCTTCATTAGACAAGTGGGGTTATGCTCATAGACTAGGCAAAAATAAAACAAAAGCATAGGTTGGCCCCTCCCAGGGGGCCGTCCTCACCTTAGTATATAACCCCCTGCTAGACAATAGCATATCAGTTTTTATTGCCTAGTGCAAGGAGTCAGACCTGGTTCCCTATGGGATCTGCGGTCTTCTGAGGTTTTTTCTGATGAAGACTGCTATCAAGACGCTATAATCTATAATCCAGTCCGGCCAACGTCTGTGCGAGCTACCCTTAGCCTTGGCGGGGACACGCCGCATAGGGCCCGTTCCGTGTGGGCTGCCAGTGGCTGATCCCACTTGTGCCCAGTGACTGGTGTATTCCTGTCCAGTGGCCTGGCCAGCAGCATCCCTCTCCATGGGGAGGAAAGTCTGCTCCGGGTGGCTACCCGCCGTGCCCATCGGATCGGTGAGTGGACCCCTCTTCCGTCCTAGGGGCGTCCTAGGGGCGCAGAGAGGGGCACCTGGGCAGCTTCTGAGGTAGCTGGCCGATGGGGGCTTGGTAGTGGGGACACACTGGGGTTGTTCAGCTGCTATGGATCTCCCCCTCCCCCCCCTCGCGGTACCGCACCCCGCACTGACCGTTTTGAGCATTGTATCCGACGGTTCGCCGCCTTGCATGGTGGATCACCGTTCGTTCGCCGCTACCGCGCCATTTTGCCATAGCTCGGCATGTTTGTGATGGCAGCGGCCATTTTCCTGTAGCCCATGCGGTCTCAGCCTGTCCTCTGGCGGCCCCCAGTGGCTTTTCTTGGTATTTCGGGGGAAATGTTACAAAGGGCAGAAGCACATCCATTTTCGCTTGGACAGCATGGCTGACAGACGCGGCGGTGCAGGCTCTTGAGTGTGTTTTTTCATTACTCATTCCGGTCACAGCGCTGAGGCATCAAAAAAACAGCAAGTATAGCTGGCTCTCCCTGGGCGCTGGTAGCGGTGGGTGCAATCCTTCCGGTTCTCCCTGGCTGATTGGTGGGGTAGAGGTGGTGGTCGCATAGTGGGGGTGCCGGAAGTCTGGGATGTCAGAGGCCGGCAATGCTATGGAAGGGGTACCTGCAGAGCAACAAACCACGCCGGGGTCCCTGGTGTCCTTGGATCAGCTGAGGGCAGTATTTGGGGAGTTTTTTCCCAGGGCGGGTTCGGACCCGACTCCAGGGGGCCCCAAAAAACGCCCGCCCCCGTCATTCTTCGGGGGAGGATTCGGAACCTGAGAGCACCTCAGTGGTCATGCTAACCCACGTGGAGCTATCAGAGGGTGAACCGATACCCTCGGGGAAGATGATCAGGGGGCTTCATGTTCGCGAAACAAAACGATAGTGGCTGCTCTGATCACTGATATTCGCGAGTCCATGCGGCTTGACCAAGCAGGGGAGTCGCATGAGTCCGCATATATTTGTGGGTCGGTTAAGCCCCCTAGGTCCCCCAGGGCCTACCCTTATGATCAGGTTTTTGAACAGGCAGTGTTCAAGGAATGGCTGCGGCCGCAAAATTCCTTTGCTTTACCCAAGCATTTTGCCATTCGCTACCCCTTTGAGGATAGTTTTACTAAGAGATGGGCTTCCCCAGCAGTGGACCCACCGGTGGCCCGTCTGAATAAAGCAATGATCATTCCCTTAGAGGGGTCTCCGTCGTTTAAAGAGGCGGCCGATCGCCGCACAGAGGCAGTGTCTAAAGCACTGTTTTTGTTGGCTGGGTCAGCCATGCGGCCAGCTCTGGCGGCTGATATGGCGGCGCAATCTCTTTTTGAGTGCGCTACCACATTACACTCCGGGTTGACTTGTGAGTGTGCACAGGCTGAGGTGCAACGAGCACAACACTTGGGAGAGGGTCTACGCTATATATGCGATACTGCATTGGACCTGCTTCCCATACTGTCAAAAATGTCTGTTTTTGCAATTGTTATCAGGCGGGTGCTGTGGCTCCGCTCTTGGTCAGGCGACCAGGCATCGAAGAAAGCTCTTACGGATCTTCCCTTTCAGGGAGGGCGTCTGTTCGGCTCACAGTTGGATGAAATCATTAAGGATTTCACGGGAGGGAAGAGTACTTTCCTTCCAGAGCCAAAATGGTGGGATTTTTGCCGCAGGCAGGGCCCTGTCTCTTCAGGCCAGAAGAAGTTTTTTCGTGCGCCCGGCTCAGCGGGTAAGGGCTTCAAGTCTGGTAAGGCTTTCGCTGGGCCCAGTAAAATGCCCTGGCAACGTAAGTCTGAAAAAACGAAGTATAAGTCAGCCTCCGCATGACGGGTTGCCCCCGCCCGACTCGAGGGTGGGGGGCCGGTTACTGGGGTTCGCAGACAGATAGACTGCCTGCATCACCGATCGGTGAGTGCTGAAGGTGGTGTCCTCCGGGTACAGGATAGAGTTCATCTCTGTCCCCTCTGACCCCCAGAAAGGTTATTCCCTTTGAATTTAAGACTCCCTTAGGGGCGTCGGGAGGTGCTTCTAGGCGCCGTTCGGGCGCTTGCCGAACAGGGGGTGATTGTACCGGTACCCACGGTGGAAAGATTTCACGGGTTTTACTCAAACCTCTTTGTGGTGCCCAAAAAGGGCAGTGTCAGGCCAGTTCTGGACCTGAAAGCACTAAACTGCTTTGTAAAGACAAAAAGATTCAGGATGGAGTCCATCCGCTCGGTCGTGGCCGCCCTACACCAAGGGAAATTCATGGCGTCCCTGGATATCAAGGACGCGTATCTCTACGTTCCAGTTTGTCACAGGTACCAGCGTTTCCTGCGTTTCGCAGTGGGGGATCTGCATTACCAGTTTGTGGCTCTCCCCTTCGGTCTGGCTTCGGCTCCCCGAGTGTTCACCAAGGTGGTGGCCCCGATGCTGTCGCTGTTGAGACAGAGAGGTATTGCGGTGGTAGCATACCTCGACGATTTACTCCTGAGAGCAGAGTCGGCCGCAGCTCTGGAGGAGAATGTGATAATCACGGTGTCCACGTTAAAAGATTTTGGTTGGCTGATCAACCTGCAGAAGTCGTCGTTGACTCCATCCTGCCGTCTGGAATACCTGGGTCTGATTCTGGACACGGTGCAGGCAAGGGTGTTTTTTTCCGCCAAACAAGCTCCTGACACTTTAGGCAGCAGTGCGAACCCTGTTATCATGCCAGTGGTCCTCCTTACGGTTCTGTATGCGAGTGTTGGGGCTCATGGTGTCGGCTTTGGGAGCGATACCTTACGCCCAGAGTCACACTCGGCTCCTGCAGAAGGCGATTTTGTCGCAATGGGACAAATCTCCCCTATCCCTAGACAGACGGATCAGGTTGGATCATCAGTCCCGGGGATCCTTGGTTTGGTGGATTCGGGCTCCAGCCCTGAAATTAGGAAAATGTTTCCTCCCCCTCAATTGGTCGATAGGCTGGCATCCGTCGTTACTATCAGGCTGGGGAGGGGTCCTGGGTCAGTTTTCTGTCCAGGGCCATTGGTCAGCTCAGAAAGCTTGTCTTCCGATAAATGTACTGGAGCTGAGAGCGATCAGGCTTTGTCTGTCCCGTTGGTCGGCGAGGCTGCGACTTGTGTGAACCATCAGGACGGAACGAGAAGCTCGGCAGTAGCCGTGGAGGCGGCTCTGATCCTGCAATGGGCAGAACTTCACGTGCCAGCTCTCTCCGCAATCTACATTCCAGGCGTGGAAAACTGTCAGGCGGACTTTCTCAGCAGCCGGACTCTGGATCAGGGGGAATGGTCTCTACATCCAGAAGTATTCCGCCAGATTTGCCTCAAGTGGGGCACGCCAGAGGTGGACCTCATGGCCTCCAGATTCAATCACAAGGACCTTTGTGTGCAGATCAAGAGATCCGTTGGCGGTCGCCACGGACGCACTGGTAGCACCCTGGGGTCGGTAGCGGCTACTGTATGCGTTTCCTCCTCTGAAGCTTCTGCCGCGAGTTCTGTGCAGGATAGAAGCAGAGGGAATGCCGACAATCCTGGTAGCTCCGGATTGGCCTCGGCGTCCTTGGTACACCGATGTGGTACAGATGGTGACAGATGTCCCGTGGCGTCTTCCACTTCGCAAAGACCTACTGTCTCAGGGGCCCATCTTGCACCATGCTTTACCCTCGCTGGCTTTGACGGCTTGGCTATTGAGTCCCAGGTGTTGAGGGATAGGGGTGTCTCTGTCTCCGTGATCCCTACTATGATTGAAGTGCGCAAGTGTACTTCACGTAAGATTTATCATAGGGCCTGGAAGTCCTATATTGCCTGGTGTGAGGCGGGTGGTTGGAATCCCCGCTCTTATGCAGTGTCCAGGGTGCTGACTTTCTTGCAGCAGGGACTGGACAAGAACCTGACATTAAGTACGCTTAAGGGTCAGATTTCAGCTCTGACGGTTCATTTTCAATGACCCTTGGCGTCACATTCGTTGATCCGTACATTTGTACAGGGTGTACGTCATGTGGCTCCTCGGATACAGTCGCCTTTGGCGCCGTGGGATTTGAATCTGGTGCTTTCTGTGCTTCAGAAGCCACCATATGAGAAGATTAGGGACATTCCCTTACAGTTGTCGCAGAAAGTGGCTTTTTTGGTGGCTGTTACGTCCGCTAGGTGGGTGTCTGAGTTGGCAGCGTTATCCTGCAAGTCACCTTACTTGGTTCTTCATAAGGTTTTGCGACCTTCCCCTTTTTTCCTTCCGAAGGTGGTTTTTTCTTTTCATTTGAATGAGGATATTCTTCCCTCATTGTGCCCGCACCCGTCGCATCCCAAGGAATTTGAACTGCATTCTTTGGATGTGGTGAGGGCTTTGCGGGTGTAATTTGTTTTCTACAGCTTCCTTTCGTAAGTCTAATTCTTTATTTGTGCTGACGGAAGGTTTGCGCAAAGGCATGGCGGCCTTGTCAGCTACCATTTCTCGTTGGATCAGGAAGACTGTGACTCATGCATATGAGGTTCGGGGAAAGGTTCCCCCTTTCCCAATCACGGCTCATTCCACCAGGGCAGTTAGTACTTCCTGGGCTTATAGACACCAGGCTTCGGTGTCTCAGGTGTGCAAAGTGGCCACTTGGGCTTCAGTACACACGTTTACTAAGTTTTACAAAGTTGATGTTTCAGTATCTGCGGATGCTGCTTTTGGCCGCAAAGTTTTGCAAGCGACAGTGTAGGCGCGACTGGCGCCGCCTGAGAGGGCTTTTTTAGTTGGGTACAGTTGTTAGCCTGCCCGCCCCTCTTGATTGACACAGCTTTGGGACATCCCCACTTGTCTAATGAAGGGCTGCGTCTGTCAGTGAACGTAAGAGTAAAAGGGATTTTATTATAACTTACCGTAAAATCCTTTTCTCTGAGTTCACTGACAGACGCAGCATCCACCCCTCTGTTGAGTTTGTACGGCTTGTTACGAACTGATATGCTATTGTCTAGCAGGGGGTTATATGCTAAGGGGTGGACGGCCCCCTGGGAGGGGCCAACCTATGCTTTTGTTTTATTTTGCCTAGTCTACTCCTAGTGATATGAGCATAACCCTGCTTGCCTAATGAAGGGCTGCGTCTGTCAGTGAACTCAGAGAAAAGGATTTTATGGTAAGTTATAATAAAATCCCTTTTTTCAATGCGGAGGGGACAGTGTTTCCAAAATCTTCAAAGAGTATGTTTGCAGTATGCACTTTGTAGTACGTATCATGAACAGATGTCATAAAAGCCAGTTATTTGCTAAGTAAACTTCATTGTACTGTCCCTTCTGTTTAGGTGGCATGGTCTCTCCAGAGGGATTTTTATGAAAAGATAGAAATGCCCATCTTGCATAAGATCCTTTAGGCTTGGTTTACACTGCCACGACCTGAAAGTCGCGCTACTTACAGTGCAATTTTGCCAGGTGACTTCAAAATGAATTTGAAGCGACTTCAGGGAATGCCTGGGTAATCTTCCTGTAATGTTGAATTCAATTCACATCATTTAAGATGAGGATCCGACATGGAGGCAACTTCCTTTAAAGTCTATGGGCACAAGTTGGATAAAAGTCGCCTTGAAGTAGTACAGGAACCTTTTCTAAAGCCGGAGCGATTTCAGTAGTGCTAATTAAAACAGCTCTTATTGACTAACATGGGGTTTCACATGTCATGTGACTTGGGGTCTCACAAGTCTGATCCCAAGTCGCGACAGTGTGAACCGAGCCTTACAGTTCTGGTCTCAGACTTTACCTATACTATGAAAGTTACTAGTTGTACATAAGTGCTCACTGATGTCTGCATCTAACCCCTTTTGTCTAATTGAACTTCTTTTTTTTTTTTTAGCTTAGGGTGGATCTTTTTTTTTTTTTTTTTTTTTTTTTTTAA
>BLSH010319913.1:613408-655313 GCA_018402905.1 Glandirana rugosa | reverse complement strand
TCTTTTTTTTTTTTTTTTTTTTTTTTTTTAACTTTAGGATAGAGTGGTGAGGGTTAGAGCATCGTCTCTGCATGTCTTTTCTTTCTGTGTCCTCCTTAGGGGACATTCCCTTCACTTACTGTTATGTCACCAGGAAGTGAGATAAAATGTCTACAATAGGGCCAAAGACTGAACCAATTGCATGATAAAAGTTGCAATGTTAGCCATTATTCGTTTATATTAAGATCAGGCAAGATCAACATATTTTTCCAGGTTATTTTACAGCCATGCTGTAAACCAGGGAATTGGGAGAGATATGTTCAGACTGTCTATAGAATGTTTATGAGGTGGGATACACCTCCACCCTCTATCCTAAAAAAAAAAAAAAAGAGACTGGGCCATTTGGCATAGTCTGATATACTCTGTCAGTAAGTATGCTGGCAATGCTGGACTTTTTAGAAAGTGAGGCTTGCTTTGCAGTCTAAATGTCATGGCTGCACACTATCTTATATGGCCATAAATGTGTGGACACTTGACCATTGCACCCATATGATCTTGTTGGAAATCCTATTTTAAAACCATGGTAATTTTATATGAAGCTGCTGCCTGCTCCCGATAACATCCTCGGCTCATTTGGGATTGAAGTTTGTCTGTGGAAATTTGGGCCTGTTCAGCAAAAAGAGCATCTGAGGTCAGGTACTGATCTTGGATGAGAAGACCTGCCTTGCAACCTGTGTTCTAATTCATCCCATGATGTATATCATACATCAGGGCTCTCAGTAGGCCATCTGAGTTCCTCCACATAAAATGCAACAAACCCTCCAACTCCTCACTCTCATAACTAGGAATTCACCTAACCTTCCCAAGCAAATCACTCTTAAAAGTGAAGTATGATAACCTCCAGGAGAAACTTGTGTGCATATACAAATAATTAAGCCTTTTTCCTGTCTCCTGGGCAGGCAGAATTGCTCAAACGAAAATCTACTTGCTCCCACATATATTATATTATTATTATTATTATATTATATAACAACTTCAAAACTTGCAAAGAAAAATCAACACATTTATTTGGCAACACAAAAAAAATACATTCTCCTTACCCCTGTATGGCAAGGAGGCATGGGAGCCCCAAACTTCCAAGCATACTACAAAGCAGTAGTCCTGGATCAACTCAAAGGATGGTGGGTCCCCAAATCGAGCAAAACCTGGACACAAATTGAATCCTCGGTACATACTGTGAATACGAAACACCTCCTAACTGCTGTTCTCCTCAATTTCAAACCACAGCACCAGTACTTGGACTCAGGAATAGCAGTGTTGCGAGTATGGTCAGCATCCATGCAACAACCCAAAGGTCTCACAAAATCCATACTCTCCTGACTACCCATTAAAGCAATTGAACTGTTATCACCGGATTTATCTCTTACAACCTGGCAACTTAGAGGGCTGAACAACTTAGGACTACTAATATCTCCTTCAGGGATACATTCTTTCACACATTTGCAACAGACATATGGCATTCCGTCTTCGTGGTTTTCTTATACCTCAGGATACGATCGATCCTGTCCAAAATCAACGGATGAAGACTCAGCAATGACCACTATCCTAATTGGGAAGCATAACAAAAGCTATTTCACAAGTGGTATTTTACCCCAGCAAGGCTGGCCGCTATCTATCCCTCAACCTCACCCAATGCTGGAGATTCTGCAACGAACGTGGAACTCAACAGCACATCTGGTGGGAATGCCCCTACATCAAAACTTACTGGCAGGAAGTATCCACCCTTATCTCAACTTTATGCAACGTCCCCTCCAAACTTGCCCCATTAGACCTTCTCCTGGGACTATCGATTCCCATTTGGCCCTGACATACCAAAATATTAGCAATGCACATACTAATCGCAGCTCGTTTGGCAATCGCAAAGGAATGGAAGGCAACTCCACTACCTAAACCGCTAGACCTTATTAGTCTTTTAAACACGCACTTCCAGCTGGAATTCTCCTTCGCGAAAGCTAACCTGACCGCCCCAAGCTTTTACAAAAATTGGGAACCATGGATTGCAGATCAAAGAAGCACAACCCTTAAACAAGAAAGATTTCTTGGACGAATAACCTTTCTCCAATCGCCTCCACAGATCCATTCCACCCTCAATGGAACAAAGGATTCACCAACTTTTATCTTATCAACCTCATCTCGTTCAAACCACTTTGCAATCCCTTCACCCCCAGTTGTAAGCTGTCACGCCATCCACTCTGTTTACTGTTACTAACAATGTTACTAGTTTGTTATCTTTGCTCGCCTCCAACGAGATGTGCAGGAGCATCACCATGCTATTGCCATGTAGAACATGTGAATTCATGCACTCTCAGGATGACATACAACCATCTAATGTCTTCCATTCGTCCTTGCATGACAAAGGACAAGCGCTACCAAAATAGAGATTGGCCGTGTTGTCTCCCACCCCTTGACGCAGCTAGCTCCCGTAATGGGGGTGTCTGGGTGTGGAGACAACACACCCACCAATCTAATTGTACGAACACCAACTTCAATGACCATACTCCAATTTGACGTGCTATGTTTTCATGAACAAGCATTTAATCTACTACTATGTACATTACGGTCTAACACTAAAACATCATTGACTTCCACTGTTTATAATGTTATCTTGGTCTGGTTTGTCCACAGGGGCATGTAATAGAAAAGGGCATTCCCCAAGCACAACTGTCTAAAATATCTTTGTATGTTGTAATATTAATGTCATTATACTTCCCTTTATTTTTGGCTGTGCTATTATAGGTATGTGTTTTTGGCTTGGTCAGTCCTGTGTGAATATTGACAATTTTTCTTCTTCTCAGGTTGTCCTACAACTGAAGTAACTGAAGACGATTTTCTTATTCTTGAACAATATGGATGTCTCTACCTAACAACTTCAGAAAGTTAGGCATATAATTGTTTATGTAAGGTGGTCATCATGCTCAAGTAATTTTTTGAGTTGTGCCATATGCTGCTGGTAATGAAGTTGGTAAAAAAAATTTCAACAATGTGTTTTGGCACAGACTTTTCATTCGTTTTTGGTTTAACCGTTATAATTTCATAGTATTATTTTCTTTTTATAACCTATGTAGTTCATTTTATACATGAAAAAATATATTTTTTTGTATTCAGTTCATAGCTACAATAACCTGTTCTATTTTTTCACACTGAAGTTTTTGTTTCATGTGGTTTAAGAAAATTGAAGTTTAAATTTGAAATGGCAGGTTTTTTTGCCACAATTGCAGAAAAACAGAGTATAATCTGTCTTGGTAAATTATGTGAAATAATAATCTGGATATTACCCTTACTGTTATTCTGATGTCTGGTATTCAAATAGGGTGCAATAAAATAAATTTTTCATACACTGTATTACATACAAGCAAGCTGTGTATGTTATTGGTTGGGAATGGTTATGAAGGTGCAGGGGGGGCTCCTGATGTGCTTTAACTTGTGGTAAACGGGTAAGCAAAAGCCCTTGTAACAAATAATTTCCAAACAGCCATCTTCATGGTGCTTATCGGAGATTATAAGGTGCCCATAAATACCACCAGACAGTGCCTGCATAGTTGTAGCACCAGTATCACTGAGCCAGCTGAGCCATCTGTATGGGATCAATGACCCCAAATTCAAGAGGGTACTTCAGTGACCAGTTCACCGATTTTATGGTCATTCTTCTCAGTGACCACCAATGTAACAAATCATTCTTTCCAAAGACCATGGGTGTAATGGTGGTCTTCCTAACTTACTACTGATGTTAAGGAGTGCTTCTGTCACTGACCACCAGTTAAGGGTGCACATCTCCCACTAACCACCAAGGTAAGGGGTAACCTCTCCCATGGAACACCGGTATATAAGGGATCCTTCTCCGCGATCACCAATGTAAGAGGACCCTTCTCCAACTGACCTCTAATGTAAGGGATCACCTTTCTTACTTATCACCAATGTAAGAGGTCCTTCTCCATGACAGCCAATGTAAGGGGGCCAATCTCCAATGACTGCCAGTTTAATGATTCCACCATATTTTTGTGGCCATTGTCATTATAAGTTTCATTTCAAAATTATTCTAAAAATAAATTTGTCCTATACCATAGGTGAGTGTTAAAAAAATTATTCTGGGTGTCACATATATGAAATATGTCAAAACTTTCTGTTAATACAGAAATGCATGCGCAATAATGATTTTTCCCTGAAACTTGAAAATTATTCCATGGAATAAAAGGTTCAGAGGCTGCAACACGGGATTTGGGCATGCAAGTGCATTTCCTTCACCCTCAGGAACATCTCTTGTTTTGCAAGATATTTTTATGGCACTTACCAGGGTTATTAGAGCTGTCTTAATAAAAAAAAAATGAGAAAAGTGTTTTTACTAAAATCTATTAAAAATTTGCACTGAATCTAGTGAAACTTGTAACAAAATGATCTCACCCCAGATGGATCCCAAGGACTAATACTGCACAAATTCGCAAACTACATTTGAAAAATCTTGAAAGAATGAATTGTTGTTGGAAGGTACATTTAAAAATTCAGAAATATCAAAACTTTGGGGGCTGCAAATGCTGGCCTCAGCCTGAAAATGCTGGTTGTCTTGCTCTGTCTGGCTTCTGAAAATTACGCGGCTAATTGAAGTCTAAAAAAAAGTCAGAATTTCTTATTATGCCTATCCTGTTTTTAAGGAGTAGAGGTGTTAAAGCGAAGCATTAGCATGGCAGCCATGCAACTAGCATGCCTAGTCCTGCACACAATGGCATCCCACAAATGCCTCCCAACTTTCTCTGCCCTGTCTGTGCCCCTGTTAGGGAGCGTTACCCTATTTGTCCTGGTGATTGTTATCCAAAAAATGTTTAAAACTCTCCCTTACTCCATTCAAAATGAAGAAAAAAAGTTTTACATACAGTTCTGCTTTAAATTCATTGCAGAGTTGTCCATAGTGGAGTATATTCTACTGGTCTCCCTGGATTTATTCAGATAAAATGAGAACCTTTTTAATTAAATTGTGAAGATAATCACTTCTCAGAAAGCAAAATAGCTCCCGATTAAACATTTTTGATTGTAAAGGAAATACAGAGCACAACACTGCAGACTTCTTCTGGAAGGTTCTGGGCTTAGTATTATAAGCGGCCTGGCTTATTGCCAATTGAGAAGTGGGATCTACAGAGACATGTGAATGTAATGGGGCCCAGAGGGGTGTTATCTGAACAAGAAAAGTGATTTAGATGATGAGTAAGAAATGTAAATTACTGTGTACCCAAAGCTAAAACCAAAAATGTAATATATTGGATAACAATGCTCACTCACAATACATGCAGTATTGTGAGTGAGCATTGTCATCCAATATATTACATTTTTGGTTTTAGGTTTGGGTACACAGTAATTTACTTTTCTTAACATATCCACAAATTACATGAGAAGTGGTATTAATACAGTATCTCACAAAAGTCAGTACACCCCTCACATTTTTGTAAATATGTTATTATATCTTTTCATGTGACAACACTGAAGAAATTACACTTTGCTACAATGTAAAGTAGTGAGTGTACAGCTTGTATAACCGTGTGAATTTGCTGTCCCCTCAAAATAACTCAACACACAGCCATTCATGTCTAAACCGCTGGCAACAAAAGTGAGTACACCTCTAAATTAAAATGTCCAAATTTGGCCCAATTAGCCATTTTCCCTCCCCAGTGTAATGTGACTCGTTGGGGTTACAAGGTCTCAGGTGTGAATGGGGAGCAGGTGTGTTAAATTTGGTGTTATCGCTTTCACTCTCTCATACTGCTCACTGGAAGTTCAACATGGCACCTCATGGCAAAGAACCCTCTGAGGATCTGAAAAAAGAATTGTTGCTCTACATCAGTGGTTCACAACTCCTGTCCTCAGGACCCACTAACAGGCCAGGTTTGCAAGATAACTGAAATACATCCCAGGTGATATCATTAGCTGCTCAGTGATCGCAGAATTCTAGTCTGCATCTCCCCAAGGTAATACTTAAAATCTGGCCTGTTAGTGGGTCCTGATGACAGGAGTTGAGAACCACTGCTCTACATAAAGACAGCCTAGGCTATAAGAAGATTGTCAAGACCCTGGAACTGAGCAGCAGCACTGTGGCCAAGAACATACAGAAGTTTAGCAGGACAAGTTCCACTCGGGAACAGGCCTTGCCATGGTCGACCAAAGAAGTTGAGTGCACTTCATATCCAGAGGTTGTCTTTGGGAAATAGACGTATGAGTGCTGCCAGCATTGCTGCAGAGGTTGAAGGGGTGGGGGGTCAGCCTGTCAGTGCTTAGACCATACGCATAAGCTGCAATATATAATATTTTTGTGCTTAGGTTTAGATATTCAAATAACCTCTGCATTAGGTTTTATTTGGACTTGTTCCTCTAAACTTTAATTTTTAAATCTGAATGGTGTTCCCTTTAATTCAGTAATTGCTTGATGCTTCATCTGGCAACATCTGACAGTGCAGCAATTTACTAAAGTTAAAAAATAGATGGTTGCTACCTGCAGCTGTTGTAACTAGAAATTTAAAATGCCACTAGGGTAACCACAAAGTGAAATTGCATTCTGTCATTGTATTCCGTCTAATAGCATTCCAATTATAAATGTGTCAGAACCATTAAATGGAATGATTAAATGGCTAAGTGCATAGCATATGTTCAATAAATGTTAAATTAACTGAAATGTCATTGTGTGTAAAATGCCTATGAAACGCAGTCAAATATTCACCAGGATATTAGTCATTAGCAATGTCAAAGCACATCTCGACGTGTGTGTGATTTGTATAGAGCCAACCATTTATAAGGCATGTCAAAGAACACTACATACCTAAACTTTCTTTTCTTTAAAGAAAAATGCCAGGCAATAGGCAAAATATTTTGGTGAACTGGAAACATTTGCCAGTATCCCAAAGTCAATGTGTACAAGATCTTATCTGGAAGGAAACCGGTCATGTGAGAAATGCGGAGGTGGCAATGCTAAGTTCTATAAATGCTACTTGCCTGGTTGTCCTGTTGACCTTCTGGCTTCTTTATTTTCTGAACAACTGACCTGGTGGGACGTGTATGCTGTTCAGAAGTTGTGACTTTACTGGCTTCGGATTTATTCTAGGTTAGTGACTCAAACTTTTGTAGTCCGAGACAGCCAGGCAACTAACATTTGTAAAAGAAGCTCAGCAATGAGGAGTTCTGACTTCCTTTGCTGTATTTGGAAAGTCTTCATGTCAAAGACAGGCAGACAACAATTCCCGGCTGTTCGCAATGGAAGGCTTTGTATTTCTCATATGACCATGAAAAGAGTTTTATCTAAATTGCTTTCATACTTAGCCAGGGGAATTAAGATTTTTTTATTGTATCTGGTGGGACTGCAGCCTTTTGACAAAGGTTCAGTGCTGTAAAAATGTCTTTCCTACAATCCTCATGCAGCTTGCAGCAGTATGTATGAAGGAGGAAGAGCTTTAAGTGGAGCTCCATCCAAAAGGAGACGTTCTGCTTTAAGACATCCTCCCCCCCCCCCCCCTCTGCCTAACTTGGCATGTCATTTTTGGGGGGGCGGGGAGTGGGTACCTAGTTTTGACAGGTACTCGCTCCCACTTTGGCTTAGATCGCCTAAGTGACCCAAGCACAAGTTCTCTCCCCCTCCCCCCGCCTGCAGTCTTCTGGGCTAAATCACAGGACCCATAAGACTGCAGGACCATTCACAAAGTGAAGCACAGCTCACACATGCACAGTGGGCAACCGGCTGTGAAGCTGGAAGCCACACAGCTGGCTGGCCACAGTTAGGATGCCGGCGCCAGGACCCCGGGAGCTCGTGAAGATCTAGCCCGGGTGAGGACGGCCCTGGATCCATGGACAGGTAAGTGTCCATTTAGTCAGCAGCTATAGAATTTGTAGCTGCTGACTTTTATTTTTATTTTTTTACAGACTGAACCTCCTCTTTAACATAGTATTAAAGGTAATATTTTTTACAGCAACTCCTCATTAATTTATTAAAGTGAATTATTACCAGATATAAATATACGTATTACTGCCCCCTGCATCCTCCGACTTCTTGGGTTGCCTGTGTGTTGGTGCAGACAGTGTACATAAGTCTCCTTGTCGTCTGGTCCCTGGAGCTTGCATGAATGGGTGGCTCTTAGGGACCCTGCAAGGGAAAGGAGATACCCTTAAGGAGGATTTTGGGGGATAGGCCCTTACTGCATTGAAGTGAGACAGAAATACGGAGGAGCAGCAATGACTGCTATTTGTTATTTTTATAGCATCTGTAGTAATATAAAAAAAAAAGATTTTAATATTAACATCGCCCAGATTACACAAAATGGAATAATGAAATGTGGCTCTTGTCTCCCCTACAACCTCCTTTTGCTACTACTCAGGTGCATTGTAAGCACTATCGAAAAGTAAATCTACAGGTAAGTGATATCTTTTTTTATAAGCCCCACATCTACAGAAGGTTAATTATTCAAACTCTTTCAACCAGACTTGGAAGGTTGACCATAACCTCCTTAACATTTCAGAAAACATACATTTTTTTTTTTACTGTTTGAAATAATTTCTCATGTGCTTACACTATAGACTACTACATAGGGATATCTAAGCATTTAGGATCTGCAGCACCACTTTACAAACAAAAGGAGACAAACTTGTACAAATGACTGTTCATAAGATATTGTTTGTGAGATATACACTATATTGTCAAAATAGGAAAAGGAACATGTCAGAACGCGTCAGCCTACGCCACTGCGAGACCCCCCCCCATGGGATGGGGATAGTTTCACATGGACTCTTATGGAGGAATGATATGATGTGCTTTTATTCAAGTTTTTACTTGTGAGTATGATACCTATTTTTGTTAATCAATAAAACTTTTACTGAGGATAGTGCGCTAGGCCATGCGCATTCTATTTTTTATGTTTTAGTACTTTGGACCCCCCCAGTCTGTGAAAGGCAGAGGTGTGCATTATCCACTTAGAAGCATCAGAATAGAAGCACAACATTGCACCAAGGCCCACCGCATAGTGCAGGCCAGTCAAATTCCTCCACCCCAAACTCGCTCATCCATGTCTTTATGGATCTTGCATACATGTGTGCAAAGGTGCGCAGTCATGTTTGGAACAGGAAGGGGCCATCCCCAAACTGTTCCCACAAAGTTGCGAGCATGAAGTTTTCCAAAACTTCTTGGTATGCTGACGCCTTAAGAGTTCCCTTCACTGGAACTAAGGGGCCAAGCCCAACCCCTGAAAAACAACTCCACACCACAATCCTTCTTCCACCAAATGATTTGGACCAGTGTACAAAGCAAGGTCCATAAAGACATGGATGAGCTAGTTTGGGGTGGAGGAACTTGACTGGCCTACACAGAGTCCTGACCTCAACCTGTTAGAACACCTTTGGAATGAATTGGCACGGAGAGACTGCGAGCCAGGCCTTCTTGTCCAACATCAGTACCTGACACTACAAATGCACTTCTGGAAGAATGGTCAAACATTCCCATAGACACTCCTAAACCTTGTGAACAGCCTTCCCAGAAGAGTTGAAGCTGTTATAGCTGTAAGGCCTGATTCACACCTATGCATTCTTAGTGCTTTTTGCCTTTTGCAGATTTGCACTACAGAACGTGTTCCATAGGAAACCATGTTAAATGGACTGCAGTGTAAATCTGCAAAAGGCAAATAGCACTAAAAATGCATAGGTGTGAATCTTACGGGTCGGGCAACTCAATATTGAACCCTACAGACTAAGACTAGCATGATATTAAAGATCATGTGCGTGTAAGGGCTGGTGTCCCAATACTTTTGACAATATAGTGTATGTATTCTTATCTGTTTGGAATTTTATATGGATATGTGATCTTCATACAAAAGCAGGAAATATGTGGAAGAGAAAGTGAGCACTAGATGGCACTGCAGCATTAGATTTCTTTCTGTTACCGTTAGGCAATCAAAACTATTTTCCCCACTAATGTATTTTTTTTACAACACAGTAACAGTTTTCTTCTGTACTGACTGAAAAAAAACACAAATAATTGAGAAAAAATTACTGTATTTAATTGTATAAAATAAAAAAATAACATTGTATCCACTGATGGTTCATATTTTCCAGTGATTTGTGCAGTTAAAAAAAAAAGAAAAAAAAGAAAAAGATCTCCCATCATGTGTTTGGCTTCACTTTATGAATAGCAGCCAACCACAGAAGCAACAGAATATGTAATTGCATGCTTCTGATTGGCTGACTTACTGTCCTTTTATTGTCCCTTCCTGCTGTCTATCTTTCTAGAAAAAAGGGACATTTATTTATATCAAAAAACGCTAGCAGCTAAGATAAAGCCAAGTCTTAGTATTAGTCAATTTTGTCTGTGAGCTGTTGCCCTTGCTTTAGCCCTACATCTATTTCAGCTGCTGGAGACCCATCAATTCCCCCAGGATTCACATGCAAAGCTGTACTGAGGATTGTGGAATGGCTTCTCACATATCACCAGTTATGAAAAGGTGACCTTAAACTTGACCCCAGACCTTGAAGAGTTTTAGCTTTGTCACCACAGTGATTTAGTTAAATCTGTAGAGTTCAAAAGTCACATGGATTCTACCATCCACCTAAATCATATACTGTATAACAAACAATAAAGGCATTGCTCAACCCATAATAATGCAACCCAATTAGAAAATAAAAATGCAATAGCATAACAGTCCTATAATAAAAAAGAATCTTTGTATAAATGTCCACAACTTCAAACATGTGAAGCAATGAATGCCTAAGACCTTCAATACAAAAAGAAGTCTAAAACCACAGATAAATCATGCAGATACCCTAGAAAGAATTATAAATAAAACAACATCAATCTCCACATTTAGATGATTGGGACTAAATTAGTCTAATTGGTATATCACATTATCCATTACTTTTTGGTTAACGAAGGCTAGAACCTTTCTAATTATGGAATACTCCATCTATCCTACATAATTAAAAACTCTGATAGTCCTTTTTATAGAATTGTTTTAAACAGAATTAATATACAGTAGAATATATTATAGAATTGTTTAAAATATGCAGATAAACTGTACTTTTAAAGAGCCTTTCTTAAATGATCTTATTTCAGCCTTAATTTTCTTGTGTAGCGCCCTGCCCTAGTTAGCTTAAATTCAGTTTTTGGCTCTGCTGTACTCAGCTAAGGTACATGAGCCTGTCTTTGGAAGACGCGTCCCGAGAACCAAGTCCAATATACAAAATCATATAGTCCATAAAATTTGTGTAAGTGGAAAATAATATGGTGAAAGTTCCAACTGAACATTTTCCAAATCACAGCTATGGCAGTGGCAGAAGAAATACATTTGATGAAATCTTGCAATCACCCCATGCACCGCCAACATCTGTGAGATGAGAACTCTTACCAGAACAAATGGACTCCACTACAGAGTCATATCTGCACATAAGTGACAATCACATCACAAAGGGATCCTTCTCTAGTGTGTCCCACTTTCCAGCGACCGTCAATGACAACCATATAATTCACGGGGTTATAAAAACAATAATCAAGTGCTTGAATAACAAAACATCCACCTGCTGTATAGTGAAGATTCCAACAGAAGATGCATACATTTATCAATTGAGGAAGGTGTGGCAACGTCACGTGTGTTGACTCCTACCAACGCGTTTCATCATAACGGACATGCCCCCGATAACAGTAGTTACGACAAAATGCATTGGGAAGGGTTAACACATATGACATCACTTTATACTATCAGCATTGTGATAACAATACATAAAATAGTTATATTCCACAATACAATATAAGTTTACTTGAAAAATCTCCTTTCATGTTGTTAGTGCTGCCTGTCTGCTGGCCATCCCTTTCCACAACTTCCTGGATTTCATGCATGCTTTGCAGCTTCTCTTACAGCACCCTTATACTTCAGAAGGCAGGCTCTGAGAATTCTGTGACACAGGGCATAGTGAATAGTGAATAAGTTTCTCAATTTAAGAAAATCCAAAATGAATGTAATACTATCACTAAACCCTAACCCCCTTTTCTACTGCATACTCCCCATCATCTGCATCTGGAGCATCTGCGCTATTAGCAAGTAGTCCCTTGCCGAATCATGCAGTGCTTGAAAGACCTGATCAGGCATGTACAACCACAGGTACCCGCTGACCTCTCTGATTGGGAATTGTGAGCATCACAAATAATTTTTGGATAGAGCGATGGGTTGGAACTTCTGTCAGATTTTTATTGTTTATTGCATTCATTTTTTCAAACATGGGGTGATCACTCCATTGATATTTTTTTCTCTCTCCTTGGTACCATTGTCACTGTGACTGATAATGAGTAAAAATCCAATTTTGAGTTGTCACAGAACAGAAATAGAGGGGAAATCTTCTAATAAGGACATTTTTCTGGTGACAGCTTCCTAAGAGGGCATCTACTTCGTGTTGGAGTGATAGCCTCTCTCTATCTGTTGTGCCTACAAGACGGGAAATGAAGGGAACATTTTGTAATGGTACACAGATGGCAAAAAAACAAACAAAAAAGCCTAATAGTCATCGAGCTGTCCACCTTAATGGGGGCTGGGGCGGGGCTTGGCTTGGCAACACTAATGGAGGATTATAATTGCACAGCATCCTTGTGATGGGAATACTGCAACTTGACAGCCAACTGGAGGAATGGCCACTTTCACAGTCCATTGCATTTATCCATTTGTGTTTCTGATGTTAGCCCAATGAAAGCATGAAATCTTCATGTGAAAAGAATGCTGCAGTTTAAGGTCTCTTTTTCAATCCCTTGTATCCATAAGAAATAAGAAATTAAGGATTGTCTTTGCCGAATTTTTACAAGCAAGAAAGTATATGGCCACATAGATGCCAATAGATTTATTCCCCTGTAACACTTTTATAGGTATACCCGTGAACTGCCTTAACAGCAGCATTGTTAGCCTGTCCTGTGCACTCTCGCAGTTGGCTTTTGAGCTGCCTGTAAGGTTTGCGCATTCCTCCTGCCCATATACACATCTTTCCATTGTTTCCATACTAATCTATCCACCAATGGCAGCTGAAATACTTGGCACTTCTATGTACATGTAAAAATGTCAATCACTCCATGTAACAGTGTTGAGCAAATCAGCACTCACGCATAGGGAATCCATAGCCTTGTGAAGGATACAATTCTGGCAACTCATGGCTTACACAGGTCTGTCCTTCATTCTTGGAAGCTGAAGAGAGGGCAAAGGAAGTGCAGCGCTCACCCCTGGAGGGGCCACTGAGAATATGCCCGGGTCTCTTTTGCTAGTAGAGAGGCTGCCTGCAACAGACACAGTTCCCTGCACACTTACAATGCAGGCTCAGTCTAGGCTATGTCATGAATTTATTGCACAAAACTTGAACAGGAGAGGCTTTAGAGGGTCAGAATAGTCCAAACGATATCAGAAATCAACAGAAGGACACATTTCTAGCAGAAATCCTAGTAGATGCAGACACAACACATTAAAG
Source organism: Glandirana rugosa (assembly GCA_018402905.1). Taxonomy (NCBI): domain Eukaryota; kingdom Metazoa; phylum Chordata; class Amphibia; order Anura; family Ranidae; genus Glandirana; species Glandirana rugosa. The sequence goes on along the minus strand of BLSH010319913.1, from coordinate 641,828 downwards.
TGCCACAGTAGGTCTTACTCACAATGTCCCAGGAGCTGACTGGGACAAAAGAGACAAAAGATCCTTCACCAGACCAGAACTACGGGACAGTGCTCTCTAGCAAAAAACCCTTAAGCAATCCTCTCCAGAACTTCAGCCCAGCTCCAGCTGAGGCCCCACTGCAATTCCTGTCTCACAATAGCTGCCTCCTGGGGCCAGTAGCCCTCCCTTGCAGAGGGAGAAGAACACTCTGGAAAGCCTCCCCCACATATGTATCACCTCCCCAGCCACCTGCATCATGCCTCTCCCCTCCTCCAGGTATTGGCTGAGGTGTGATAAATATTCATGACTGAGTGATTGACCCTCCTGCTCTATTGTTTGGAAGCTTCTTCCAGAAACAGACAGGGGCAATCAGTCACCCAGCTTAGAAAACCCTGACCAGACCAAAATAACAGATCCTTGCTCTACTGAATGTGAAGCCAAACACTACATTTTGCCTAATGTGCTGCTGGTGAGGGCTAAGATAAAGTGAACCTGTTGCAATATTTATTTAATCTAACAAAAGCTTGCAGAACATTTCATTGCTTTATTTGCCATTCTTGTGTGAATGAAAAGGCCTAGCATTACTGATCTATAAGAGGCTTAATTGTAATTTTGTATAAGGCTCTATGCTAGTGGAGGACTTATAGTATAGCTCCAATCAATTCTTTCTCCAGGAAATTCCCCAAATAAGGAATTGTTTCACACTGTAGGTTACATCTATTGATTGGCGTTACAAGCCATGCTTTCACTTTTGGGTTGCCGGTTCAAAGGAGACTTGTCACTGTGACAAGTGAGATCTCCCTGTATCGCCAGCAGAAGAGGAGCAACACTGTATGTGGCTGTAATTAGACAGCACCATATGCCTGCAAGGCCACATGTGTTGATATAGTGACAGTGCACACTGTAACTATGGTTAAGAAAGATGCCCAAGAACAGGTCATATCTATTTATTTTATATATGCATGGGATTATTACTATGGGGTAAGGGTGCACTTTCTATACTAGTGGCTACCAAACTTCGGCCTATGGGCTGGATGTGGCTTTTTGCCCACCTTTATTCAGCCCTTGGGGCACTGTTCTTTCCACTTTCATGAGGCTCTATTCCTCCCACTGACACCAGTGACAGAGCTATATTCCTTCCACAGACACTAACGATGAACCATTATTCCTCCCACTGACACTAACAATGGTACATAAGTCTTTCCATTGATATAAACGCTTGAGCACTATTCGTCCCATTAATACCAATGATAGGGCAATATTCTTCCCACTAATAGCAATGATGGGACATGATTCCTCCTCCTAGTTACCACAGGCGGCATGTAACCCTTTTATTTAAACTGACCACCAAGCCTGGGACTTTGTCCTCTCCTACTGACACTGGGGCATTTTATACTCTCACGGTCTTCAATATGCCCCCCCCCAATCTGAAAGTCAGTAAACTGGCCCTCGGTTTCGAAAGTTTGGAGACCCTTACACTAGACCAACAGGGTATATTAATTAAATAACTTCATAATAGGGTACTGTGTAACATTGTGAACAGTGTCTCCAGCTCCATTCACTCCATGAGGCCAGTTGCGGTAGCTGCCCCACGTGGCACTCATTAATAGAACTGTGGGTGGTGGCCCTAAAGCTGAAGTGCCCATATGTATAGTTTGACCTCAGCTTTCTGCAGTAAGTCTCGGCTTAGTAAAACCACAGACAGGCACAGTGACAGAGGCTCCTCAGTAGCTCTAAGCCCGTTAAAAGTGCTGCTGGCCACCAGTGGATATGCAGAGTCTTTTACTCAGTGATGTTGACCTGCACTGGCAATAGGGTCAGCACAACTTAGCTCACTGCCTATGTACACACACTCATCAGGGAGCGCTACTGCTGCCCAAGGGTACTGGTTTTGCCAGGCAGGGGAGGGCGGTGATCATCAGAAATGGCTGCCTCAGGCTTCTGGCCGTGGCACACGCCTGACTGTCTCATATTCTGTTGTGGCATTTTGCCATGTTGGGGAACTAAATTTTATTTGGGCACTGTGTAATATATCCTGGCCATGTTTTAAATGGCCTTATGTTATATTATGGGCACTGCAGAGATCACGGTCTCTATTATATTAGATTGCAAGCTCTGGTTTACTTTTGCAGTGGTTAATAGAATGATTTGTATTGTAGACTGTAAATAGGAAATAATACCTCTGCGCTGCCTCTGTGTATCCACAGTGTATGATCTAATGTGTATAATAGGAAACTCAAAATATATATATTGGCCAAGTGTGGTTGCTGCAAACACCATACTGTGTTCCCACCAACAATGAAATATTATAAATATGAATGAGTGTTGTCCATACCAGAAAAAAAAAGAGAAACTAATACTGTGAAACAAATAACCTCAAATAATCACGTAATTAAAATATATCTAATCATAAAATGAAATCAATTCACACCCAGTGCAATAAAATAGTTCAATAAAGGTAAAGTGCACGTGTGCTAAAAAAAAGTGCATTATAGTCCATATCAAATGATAAATAAGGTGTCTAGTTTTTTTTTTTTCTTCAGTGCAGGCAGCTTCAGTGTGACAACATATAGACAAATGGTGTACTTCCACCCAATCGTGACACCTCAGTGCTCCCAGTATTCTCACCTCAATAAATAATAAAATACACATTTGATTACATATAGAAATTCTCCTCCATAGATGTTCACCACCTTGTAGTCCTTTTCAGTTGATTTGGATATCCTCTGGTGTTGACCCCTTTAAGACTCCCTCACAATGCACTCATCCATATGTTAGGGTAAAAACAAAGTGACTTCCCATAGTGTAGTATTGTCAGCAAAAAACATTTCATTAAAGGAGTAACTCTTACATCAGAAAAGCAGTAAAACCCCTTTGGTATCATATACTCAGCATAAAAAGCTCTCCAACACATCACTTTCAGTCTGGGATGCCCAAATGCTTGCACTGAAGAAAGAAAACTAGACACCTTATTTATCATTTGATATGGACTATTATGCACTTTTTTTTTAGCACACATGCACTTTACCTTTATTGAACTATTTTAATGCACTGAGTGTGAATTGATTTAATATGATATATTTTCATCACGTGATTATTTGAGGTTATTTGTTTTACAGTATTAGTTTCTTTTTTTTTTTTCTTATAATGTAAGATTTTTTTTTTTTTTTTTGTAATTCCTTTATTTAGAAAAAAATTGAAGGATACATGCAACTGGAAAGCCATCATCAAATACAGAATCATGGAGACAAGGTGTATATCAGAATAGAGCAACAGTATTCTTATTCTTATATCTTGAAAAACCTAGAACAACATGTAAGTGCACTCCATGGTCTGTAACCGTAGCCCGCCGCAAAGGCGGGCAGCGTTGAGCACCCAGGTGCCTAGCTGAAAGTTGCACGTCCAACTGGTCCTCCCACTCCGACAGCCCCATCAACCGTTCTGAACCGAAAAAAACAAAAAACAAAAACCTTATTATGAAATGACCCCAGGGTTGATTAACGTCCAGGGAGAGGCAGAGACACCTAGCCCCAGCGGCCAAGGGACCCGGAGGAAGACCGCCAGATACCCCCCCCACCGCAGCCAGGACCCCACCCACCTCCAGGACCAGCCGCCGCGGAGCGGGAGGGTGAGATAAGGCCAGGTTATCACCAGGAAACTCAACTTTTTGAATTATGAAACTACAGAACAGAGTGGAAGTATAATATAGCAGATAGATAGACAAAAAATAAAAAGGATAGAGTGGGAATTGCGTGTCGCCCGCCTAGGACCCCCCAGTGTCACGCCGATCCAGTGGCTCAGCGCGGCATTCCGCCAGATAGGCGTCTGTATAGACAAAGTACTGCCAAGGCCGCCAGGTCTCCCGAAAGGCCTCCTCCCTGTCGTTCAGGGTGGCAGTCAGGTCTTCCATATTTCTCAGGTCATTTACCTTCGAGAACCAAAGTGCCAGAGAGGGAGGGAGCTCCGACTTCCAACAGAGAGGGATACATGCCTTAGCCGAATTCAGCAGCTGCATTGTTAAGGAAGTTTTGTACTTCTTGATGGGACGGTCTGTCAAGTGTAATAAACACGCCAGTGGCTTGTCTTCCACATCCACGCCAGTCAGATTTTTTATGGTGCGGGTCACCCCCTTCCAAAAGGGACGCAGTTTTGGACAGTCCCAAAAGATGTGGAGCATTGTGCCTTCCCCCTTCCACATCTCCAGCACCACTCCGAAGTCCGAGGGAAGAACCGATGCAGAACCGTTGGCACTCTGTACCATCTTGTAAGAATTTTATAACAGGATTCTTGAATCCTGGTAGCTATGGAGGATTTATGGGCAAAGTGCAGTATTTTCTCTCTCTCTGCAGCAGTCAACTGAACACCCAGATCCTCTTCCCATTGAAGAAGGAATGGTGGCTGAAAATCGGCTCGGGGCTGAGTCAACAAGGTATATAGTAAAGAGAGGCCATGGCGAATGGGCACCCCGGAGCGGCATATCGCCTCCAGTGTAGTCAACTGTCTGGAGCCTCCCGGGGTCCTCTGGGACCTCCGCAAGAAGGCCCAGAGCTGGAGGCCACTGAGAAAGTCCAAGGGAGGACTGACCACCACTGGACCCGCAACATCAGAAAGGGAACCATCAGTTTTGAGGAAGTCCGAGACATAAGTACAGTTTACTGCCCTCAGCCGCTGGAAAGCCGGATTGTGAAGGCCCGGTTCAAACTCTGGGTTGTCCAAGACAGGGATCATAGGCGATGGGTATGGGGAGACTGAGGAGTACATGAAGGCCTCCCTGGCAACAGCCAGGGTGCCCCCAAGAGTTGGGAGGTCTGCTATTCCACGGGGAAGGGGGGAGCGGATCCAGGGCCAGCTTTTCGCCATGCCTGCTGAGTCCTCCAGCTCCATGGCAACCCAGTGCTTGGCGTCGGCATGACAGAACCAGTCCACCAGCCTAACCAAGTGAGTCGCCCTGTAATACGCCCTCATGTCTGCGAGGCCTACACCCCCGAGCTTTGGGCAGGTGAAGAATGGTAAGCTGGATCCTGGGCTGGCGGTGGGACCATACGAATTCACGGAATAGGACTTCAACCCTCTTGAAGAAACTGGACGGGAGCCGGATGGGTAACACCTGCATGATGTACAACATTCTAGGGAGGACATTCATCTTCAGGGCGCTACATCTGCCAAACCATGTCAGCGCCAGTGAATGCCAGCGGAGTAAATGCGTCTTTACTCGGACCAGTAGAGGTACAAAGTTTGCAGAGTATAGGGCCTTTAGGTCGCTGGTAATGTCTACCCCTAAATAGCGTATAGAGGAGTTAGCCCAATGCAGAGGGTAGGCCGCTCTCAGGCGGTCCACCACAGCCTGGTCAGCGGTGATATTAAGGACTTGGCCATGTTGATCTGAAAATGCGACAATGAACCATACACCCTCAGCAACCGAAGAACTCTCGGAAGGGACGTGTCGGGTGAGGTCAGGAAGAAAACCAGGTCGTCCGCAAAGGCAGCAACCTTATGTGAGCCAGAGCCCTTCCGAAAGCCCTTCATCTCCTGGTCTGACCTCAAAGTACAGAGAAAGGGTTCGAGCGTCAAAATAAAAATAAGGGGAGACAACGGGCAGCCCTGCCAGGTTCCATTGCGAATGCCGAAAAAGTCAGATCTGGTCTCGTTGACCCTAATCGCTGCCGAGGGGTCAGAGTAGAGGGACATGATCCATCCAAGCATCGACCCGCGAAGGCCTACATATTCCAACGTGGCTCTAAGAAAAGACCAGTTGACCCGGTCGAAGGCCTTCTCCGCGTCGGTGGAGAGTAAGAGCAAGGGTCTCCGCACCGATCTGGCCGCGTGTATCAGGTTTAGTACCCGGACTGTATTGTCCCTCGCCTCTCGTTGAGGGACAAATCCTGCCTGGTCACGGTGGATGAATCCCGGTATGTGCAGCAACAGCCTGTTTGCCAGAGTCCTCGTGAACAGCTTCAGGTCTGTGTTCAGGAGGGCAATGGGGCGGTAACTACCAAATTGTTGAGGATCCTTTCCCTCCTTAGGGATCAGGGATATGTAGGCTCTCAGGGAGTCCGCAGGGAAAGATTGCCCGTGCGGGATAGTGTTAAGCGCTTCCAATAAGGAACCAGACAAGGACTCAAAAAAGGTCATATAGCAGGGGTCAGCCCATCCAGGCCAGGGGCCTTCCTGGGCTTCGCATCTGCCAAGGCCGTGCCAAGCTCCTCGACAGAAATTGGTTGCTCAAGTTCCTCCTGGATACCGGGATCTAGGGTAGGCATCCCCGAGCAGACCAAGTACGCCTGCATTTCCAGGTTTTCCGCCCCGAGCGGAACCGCAGAAGCGGCGTCCACCAGGTTGTACAGTTTTTCAAAAAAGGAGCGGAATTCCTCTGCTATGTCAGAGGACAGTGGCAGTTTCTTACCCAACCCAGTTTGCACTCAAGGGATGTAGGTCCCCGGGCGTGGCCCTCTGAGCGCCCATGCCAAGAGAGCACCTGCTTTGTTGGAAAATTCGTAGAAGCCTTGTTTGACCCAGGCCAGTTTCTGTTTTGTTTTAGAAGAGAAGCTCACGAAGCTCCTCCCGAACCTTCTGAAGGTCCTGGAAGGCAGAATGGGCCAGAGATTCCTTGTGGGTACGCTCAAGGACCCGCAATCTCATGAATAGATCCTCCATCTGTTGTACGCGCTCTCTCTTGCGGCGTGCCCCCCATCTAATCAGGACTCCCCGCACCACTGTTTTATGTGCCTCCCAGAGCACGAGGAGGTTGGTGACCGAGCCAGTGTTTGTAGCGAAATAATTCCGCAAAGTGGACAGAACGTCTCGACGAATCTCCTCAGACTGGAGGAGGGTCTCATTCAACCGCCAGTTCGGTAGAGGTCGGGCCAGGTGATCGAACCTAAGTATAGCATGAATGGGCACAAGGTCCGAGAGGGACACTGTGCCGATGGATGTGTCTGCTACCTTGTCAAGATGCTGGTGCGGGATCAGAAGGTAGTCCAGCCTGGAGTAGGTATGGTGCACCTGCGAAAAAAAGGTGTAGTCCCGGTCACAGGGATGCTGAATCCTCCAAGGATCCACCAAGTAAAGCAGTTGTAGCTCTGCTTTAATTTTGCGGAGTACGGTATAGGGAAGCTGTGAGGCGCCCCTCGAGACGTCTAGGAGGTGCTCCATGGCAAAGTTCAGATCGCCACCCAACACCAGCAAACCCTCCGAGAAGTCCAGGAGCTCAGGAAGAAGCCTATGCAGAAATAGTGTGTGGTCTTTTTTGGGCAGGTATAGATTAGCCAGGGTGACTCGCACACCTGATAGTAGACCCTGAAGGAGAAGAAAACGGCCCTGGGGATCTATCCGTTGCGCCTCCAAGACCCAAGGAACGGATCTGGCAAAAAGTATGCTAATCCCTTTGGACTTGGAGACTGGGGAGACACTATGGAATGCCACGGGGAAGGCTTTGTTTGTGAGCTTCGGGATATGGTCTCCTTTAAAGTGCGTCTCTTGTAGAAAGGCTATCTGCGATCCCTCTCTCTTCAGGAAGGAAAGAGGCTGTGATCGCCTCTCCGGCATATTGAGACCCCTTATATTGAGGGATGTAATTTTGAGGAGACCCATATGGCAGGCCGTAGCCTACTGCAGGCTAGCCGGTAATGAGTGAGTGGAGCCTCGGGAAGGGTCCCTGGCGAGCGACACCTTCAAAGAAGGAGAAGAATAAGAAAGGGAGAAGGAATGGGGAAGAGAAAGAGAAAAAGAAAGGGGGGAAAGAGAAAAAAAAGAAAAGAAAAAGGGGGGGAAGAAAGGAAAGAGGGAGGGGAGAAAGGAATGTAGAGTATAAACTAAATTACTATGAAGGCTACAAGCATATGCGTTCCGGTATCGCCCAAGGGCGAGTATCCTGGATCAGGACCTACTGAGGGGGTGGGTGTAGGGGTCTGTCCGGAAAAACCCAGACAGTTGTCAAGTAAATAAGCTGTATCAGGAAGAACGGAGATGCCGGACTCAGAGGACCAGTCAGACATGCGTCACATTAAGAGAGAAGCCTGGACAAGATTCCCGCAACTACAGAAAAACTACCAGGTCAGAATGTGAGCGGGGCCGGCAGCCTAATGCCAGGACCGAACACACCCCACCAGGGAAGCTAAACAATAGACCTAGAACACTCAGGTACAGTATACATTTCTTAACACAGTAAACTTTAACCGAATAATCGGAGCAGAGTAACGTAACCCCCCTGCCCCCCCAACCCATGCCAACCTCCACCATAACAGTACATTACCATTGAAATGACCGGCTCCATCTAAACCCCAACCAGCCCCTCCCCCATACAAGCTGCGGCCCCATTTAAGGACCCATTCCCCAGAGCCAAGGCACCGAGCTGGCCCCCGGGTAGCCACCGGACCCCCCCCACCCCTGCCGCCAAGGCGGCGCGGCAGCCAAGGGGTGACCAGGGGCACCAACCCCAGGCCAAGTGCCCTCCTGTGAAAGGAAAAAGACTAGAAACAATCATCATCAAACAATCATCAAACAATACGTCATTACATTTAACATTAGGAATATCCTGGGCATCCCAGAACACAGTGAAAAACGGTGATGCCAGGGGGAGCAGGGCAACGTCTGGGGCACTACCAGCTTCAGGGACAGGGCCGACTCAGGACCTCCAGAACCAGTCAGTCAGTGGTGGTCTCTACTACATGCACGGAGGGGGGCAGAGGGAAAGGGGGCGAAAACCAGGAACCGTGGCGGCATCGTAGGCCCCGAGGGACTGCCACGACCTAGGCCCCAGTCCAAACGTAAAGGGGGGGAGGGGGAAAGGGCAATATGAAGAAGACACAAAGTACTTCAGTCCGATCCTCACGATTGAGACAGCTCCTGAACAATCCGGGAGTGAAAGGGAGCATAGAAGAAAATAGGGATTCCGCTTGTCATCAGTCAGAACAAAACGGCCGGAGTGGCGCCGACCAGTCCTTCCCAGCCTGCATGGGACAAAGGGATGGTGTCTGAAGGTAGGATCTGTCCAGAACCACAGGGTGCAGTGTCCGCAGCCCGGGACAGAGAGACTAACAGCCAGGGCAGCCTGGGAGTACACAGCCAAACGGCACTCTCGCCAGGCAACTGGCGTATGGTAACAAGAAAAGCTTCCTGATGACCCGATGTCTTCCCGGGCCTGCAATGCTACCAGTGCCTAGTCCTCCAATGCTGTGGGCCGCCTACGGGATGGCTCCCCACTCCGCGCCCTGGAGCGGGGTCTCCGCTGTCGCTGAGGACGTGGAGGCGGGGGAACCCCACCCCTTGGGAGAGCAGATATTCGTGCCAGTTGGGGATCTCCACAGCAGGACGTTCAAGAAAGGAGAAAAGGTCCGGCAGCTGATCTGGAGCCCGCAGGTAGAACTCCTCTCCCCCCTTCTCCACAACCAGGTGAAAGGGATGGCCCCATCTGTACGTTATCTCCATTTCCCTCAGGAGATCCAGGAGTGGACGTAACAGAGCACGCATCCCCCTTGTCTGTCTTGAAACGTCTGGGTAGATGCGGATACTTGCCCCATCAAAGTCCAGGGGGCCCTTAGCCCAAGTCTGCCGAATTATTTCCTCTTTGATCCCAAAGAAATGGACCCGACACAGGACATCACGAGGCAGGTCTTGAGAAACCGATCCCCCAGCGGGGGCACGAGGACCCGGGATCCGATGGACTCTGTCCAGTTCTAGGTCTGCGGTAGGAGGCTTGTCAAGGTATCTGTTTAGTATAGCTGTCACCGTGGCCTTGAGGTCAGAGCCCCGAGTGACTTCAGGTATGCCTCAGAGGCGAAGATTGTTCCGTCGGCTGCGGTTTTCGCCATCGTCGGCGCGTAACGAGATCGATGAGGTGACGGCGGAACGCCTGCTGGTCAGTCTCCAATGCAGAGAGCCTTGTCTCCGTGGCATTAACCGACGCCTCCAGGTCACCCATCCGCTCCTCCACTGCCTCCCCCTGGCCTCTGATATCATGGAGCTCCTTTGTGAGGGCGCTCACTATAGAGGTGGCCATAGCCTGAAGATCATTTCTGGTAGGCAGGGAGGCAATGATTTCCCTGAGGGTCCCGTCAACGACCGTTCCCGGTGGGATCACTCCCGGAAGCTTCGTCCCCGAAAGATTTGTTCCCGAAAGGTTCGTTCCCGGAAAGTTCATTCCCGGAAAGTTCATTCCCAGAAAGTTCATTCCCGGAGGATCAGAGGACGGAGCTGCTTGCGAGTATTCTCTCGGCCACTCTGGAGAATGGATGGGCGATGGCGACCGCCGCACACCAGGGCATTCCTCCCCATCAGATCGGGCCCTTCCTTCTTGCTGTACTCCTTTCTTGCTAGAAGGGGTTGCCGTCCCATGCTGCTGCACACGTGGAGGCGCCATCTTGCCTGAAAGCTCGGGGGGGGGGGAGGACTGTGATTCCTAAGGAAATACTGAGTGATCTCCGGTCCTCTGTGTTCCCCCGGGGTGTGTGGCTTCCTGCGATCACCCGGCATGCGTTTAAAGGCTTCAGGACCAAGGCTAAAGGTTTGTCCCAGGTCTAGGTCCGGCAGAGTTCCAGAGACACTTCTTCACTCGGCTATTGCTAAGCCACGCCCCCCACAAACCTGTAAGATTCTTTTTTCCTATAATATTAGTTTTTTTTGTATTGTTACATCAATATATTTGATTATACGGCACTGTGTATACTGTGCAGTGCTTTACAATACAGTGCTATATTGAGGACTGCATAATAATTTTGTTAATTTTTGAAAAAGGGAGTGGTGGGGCACTGCTTGGGAGTTGGGGCAATGTTGTGTGGTGCTAGTCAGAAAGAAGAATATCGGCTCCTCTATTGATTGTAGATAAAGTTAGGTCATAGAACAATGGTCTCCAAACTGTGGCCCTCTGCTTGCCTTTATCCGGCCCTTAGGGCACTATTCCTCTCAGTAATACAAGAGACTATTCCTTCCACCAACACCAATTATAGGGATTATTCTTTCCACTAATACCAATGACGGGACACTATTCCTCCCACTGACACCAATGATGGGGCACCATTCCTCCCACTGATACCAAGGATGAAGATTATTCTCCCCAGTACTACCAATACCTCCTACTGCCCACAGGCGGTATGTTTTTTTTTTTTTTACCCCCACCGACCACCAAGTCTGAGGCATTTTCTACTCCCACGGACCAAAATCTGGCCCCTCTAGAGTCTGAAGACCAGTAAACTGGCCCTTTGCTTAGAAAATTTGGAGACTCCTGTCAAAGAAGATGACACTTTCAGACACCTTGTTAGTTAAATGTAGAACCTGGTGCTTTTTCTATGTTTAGTAAATAATATTTATACAGACCATGTGTCATAGAATGGTGGGGCATGGCATTCAGAAGACCCCTGGGGTACGATGAGCAGTACCATAAAATCCTCAGTCTTAAAAGTAGTGCTCGAAATGTGAAAACTAAAAGTCAACTTACCATGCATGTGTTTTCCCTTGTGTTGAGGCATTGCGGTATGTTGCCTTTTCTCAATGGATACATGTTCATACAAAAAAAACAAACATAATAATATAGATATTTTTAAAAATAATATTTTACACGCAATTTTTTATATTTAACATGATTTTGTCATTCAAAGCCCTGTGAATTTTGGGCCAGTGTGCATGCCTTGTGTGCGCGCCAGTGCCCAATAACATGGCCACAAGATGTAAGCCAAACTGGTGGTTTTGCAGATGCTGCAGTCAGGTTGAACAGCAGTTTGTCACCACATTATTCTAGCTCAGGGTTTTACAAGTATTTGCGTGTTGAAAAAAACAATAAACAAATTAATAAAAATGTAAATGATTTAATAAGTTCCCCCTTACATCCAGAAGTGCCCATCAAAGTCCCCCCTTACATCCAGGAGTACCCAGCAGAGTCACCCCTTACCCTACAGGTGGCAAATCTGCAAGCGGAAGCCAGGAGGCAAACGTAGGTCTGGATGGAGTATGTCTGGTCCTCCTGTAAAAGCCGGGGCAAGGCAACCATGTAATATTTTTTTTAGAGTGTCAGCAACCAACCACAGTAGTAGAAATCTGTGCTTTGGACTGAGGGAGGGTCACGGCCAGTTGACAGTGCATGTACTAGTCTCTGTATTACGATACACAGACTGGCACATTCACTGACAGCCAGCCAGGGTTTCTGTGGGTCAGATAAAAGCTTGTAGTGGGTTGCATGTGGCCCATGGGCTGTAGTGTGTAATCCCCTGATCTAGTTGATTGCACCGTCACTCTGTGCATCACTATGTCAGCTTTGTACCGCATTGGGGGCACACATGCTAGGCTGACAACAATGCGCCTCCATAGACATATACTAAAACAGCAATGTCACCCTAGGAACAGAAGGTACAGGCAACGCTGCTACTGGCCACATCATTACCAGGTCCAAAGAGCAGAAAAAGAAGTCTTCAATGAAAAATTATATAATTGGTTACAGACAAGGAGGTGTGTTCTACCCTTTCACATTTTTCATTTCAAGGTTTACACACACTGTTCCTGGGGACACCCAGGTACCATATTTTAATGTAAAATGGTTTAAGCCTTTACTTTTTTTTCTCATTTAGTTTGTTAAATTTTAGTTACATCACCCACTGCATCTGGCTAAGCATCATGGGAAGCCGAATTGTAACTCAGCAACAGCTGGAGTGTCAAAGGTTGCCCACTTGTGACTTAATCAATGCAAAATCTGAGCAAAAAGCTTTTGTTTTATGTGACCCATGAAGCTTGTTATATGGTATGTTGAAATTCACTTGAAATTCATGGCCAGTATGTCAGAGAGCTGTTGATTTTATTATGCATTCTGGTGCTCTTTTTAAATATGCAAGAGAGCTCAAGCGGAAATACTGTGCAGTTTGTGCCTGTCAGGATGTAAAACAAAAAAGTAATACCAACAGTCACTGAGTCAAATAGACTGCAGTTTTAGATTATATTGTTTCAGAAACTATAATAAGTTGAAAGTACGTGTTTCACTTTCTTATTCTGATATAAAAAGAGCCTCTGCACATAATATCTGTTGAAGTTTCTAGTAGAAAATATGATTTGGTTATAAACATCATCAAGCCGGGTAACTATGGAATAAAGAGCCATCTGTCTCCAGTTCCAAAGGCTGTCTGGACCTCTGACAAAAGGATTTGATAAATAATAATGCCAAACCTGGCAGCATGAAATGTATACCAATAAGCATATGCAGGTGTTCACCCAAGATATTGCTCATTCAGTTATACATTTATTAAAATTTAAAGGTAACTCTAAACCTATTGGGAGATTCCACCTAAAACCAATATTTCACACTTTTTATTTTCTAAGGATCTCATAGAGGGAGTTGTCCATCATCTTATGACTTCCTGCTTTGCTTATTAGAAAGGAAATCTGATGTTGTTATAGAGGAGCAAGGAGATGTAGATAATATGGATTATATCCACTTGGTACATCTTTGTGTTTTAAAGGTTAGTACTTCTAGTTTTTCTAATAGGTGCTATACTAAGCCACTGTCCAACATCCCTAGTGTTATCACCGTTTGGTTCAAGTACAATGAAATACGATGGGGTGAGATGTGTGATGTGGTTGAGCCAGTGTGATTTAGCCATAATCAGCATGTTAAAACATAATATTGCAGTCCTGACCAAACTTAGTTATTTCTTTTGGGTACTAAAGTAGTTATAACTCATCAAAGTTCAAATTATATTCTCTGATCTATTCTTTTTACAAAGGGACTAAAACTATGTTCCTGGTAGGAAGGATTTTTTTTTTTTTTTTAGTGATGCTATAAATTAACAAAGTGACAGAAAATAAAATCAGTAAAAATAAGGAAAGAAGAGACTATAAGAATAAACGAAAACTAAAAATGAATAAGGTGCTAAAATTTAATTTAGAAAAAACACTTTTTCATAAATGAATAAGGAGCAGGACTGGGCTGTCACAATGCCAGCCTAGCACTGGACATCAAATTGGAAGAGTGTGGCTCTCCCAGTGTAATCATGGGGGCTGTGCTGTCACTTGGTCCACTGCTCTCCGTTCATCAGCTTGGTAATGTCCAGAGAGTTGGTTGCTGTCACACTAACAGTGCTGATTCGGTGCTTATATTGGCAGACCCAAGACAGCCAGGGCAATGCAGAGATAGGAGACATTCCCACGCCAGCACAGGGGCACAGGTTGGGTGCCTCTCCTACCACTACCTCAGTCCTGCTTTGCACTCAGCCTTAAACCCAGCCTTACTTGCCTTAAAACAGAAACTGCTCTGCTGTTTAAAAATTATAATTAGAGTGTGTTATTTGATAGACAGTAGAGATTGACTAGGTGTTCTGGGAGCTGCACATAAAGTCAAGGCCTGCTGTATAATAGTCAATGGCAGTGTGCCATGTGTATGCTCTGGTGGGTGGAGTTAATGTGTTGGGGGAGTGGCCTGGTAGGGGTCCAGGCTGAGTCTGCCATTCCCTATCTTACAGCAGGTCTTAACTTGATGTGTGGCTCCCGGGACACCTAGTCATCCTTTACCATTGCTTGGAGCATAGACAAGCTCCCTTCCGGGCCAGCACTCGGGGTAGCACAAGACTTCATTCCCATACAGCCTGACCGGCTCACAAACATATCCTTGGTTTGCATTTGATAGACAGTAGACACAAATATTGTAAAGTGGCTGGACAATATTTAAGCAGCTTGGCAAGGCCGCAATGTAAGAGGGAGAGACAAGGTAGATTTTATCTTGAAATAAACATTAGACTGTATTGCCTGAGGTGGTTGTGGCAATATAGAGAATTTCCAAAGATTAAACAGATGCACTAACTCCTATAAAGTGCATTATTAAAGTTCACAGCTTAAAATTGTGTAAAATAACATGAAAAAGTTCTTAAGTGCATAAATAATTTCATCCATATACAAATTAAAGAAATGATTAAATGAAAACACAACCATTACAAAAATTCATAATGTGCTCAATATATAAGTGCATCTAGACGCCAAATTCACGTAAAGTGATTAGTGCAATAAATAATCGAAAAAGTCCAAAACAGTTCATCTGGATATCCAAATTGATACAGATCTCCCACTATCTGTTTCAGCTACTGCAGTGCCCCTCTGAAGTAGCTGGAAACAGACAGCAGGAGATCTGCATTCATTTGCACTAATCACTTTATATTGGTGGTGGTTTTTGAAGTGGTGCCAAGAGGTGGGACAATGTCTTCTGTTTCTATGACAAAACACGGCGGGTGGAGCTTGTTGTGACATCATTGTGCCTACCATAGGTGAGTCATTTTCACGATTCCTGCAGGAATTTGATCTTTTTATAGAACATTTTGCTTCTCTGTGTGTGCAATTTTAGCTCTTATAACTAAAATGTCAAAGTTTTCACACTATGTGGAGCATGTGATCTTCTCTTTTGCGTACCTACTTGCATGCACAGATTCTTGACCTGACGGGTGATTGTGGAGGGGCCTCCTGGTGGAGAGTAATCTTATCCCAGGCAACTGACACCTGAAGACAAGTGGTGATGGCTTACATAGAGCTCAGTTGTAAAGCATAAGTTTGACTCTTGTTGAGCTGAGAGTCATTTGGGTTTGGTAACTAGATTTAAATCTCATCTTGATGGTGGCACACTGTGGAACAGGAGTTTTTGGAAGAGTACTGTCATATTTATTACAAGAGACATTTCCCCTCAGGACACTTTGTTATGTTTGTTTTGGAGATATTTACAGAGCAGCACATTTTATATAAGGAAATTTGGGCTGTGATGAATATCTCATAGCGTGCTGGCAGCTCTTAAATTTGTGTTTTCCACAAGCGCGGTTACTTTTTTCTTCTTATATAAAAACTGCCCTACTCCCAGATTAACAATACTACTGTCCAAAGGTGGTGGAGTTTGTATTTAATGTGCTAGTCAAGTCCATTTAAATCAGCTAACAACCCTCTCCCCAGACTGACAATTCCGCTATCCAAAGGTGTCTTTGTTGCTCCTCAAGTAGAAGTGAAGACATCCTAAGACTACTGACCTGATGATCAGGTGAAATTAAAGGAAAGAAAATCTTAAAGAATTAAAAATAATGCAGCCACCACATTTAAGGATGGGTAAGCTGCCTTGTACTGTATTACTATTACATTTTTGCTTTTGCTTTAACGTGGTACTAAACTCCACTTTTTTAGTTGTACCTACAGGTAAGCATATAATAAGGCTTACCTGTAGGTACAGTGAATATCTCCTAAACGTGCACCGTTTAGGAGATATTCACTGTTTCTGCCGACGGTGGCGTCACTGGTGCATGCAAAATTTCTCCACAAAGTGTGCTCATGTAAATCAAACAATATATAAAGTGCAATGTGCAAAATGTCCTTATATGGATCAACCAATAGTGAAAACAGCGTACTAGACCATTATGTGAGTAATATAAACAATTATAGACAAAGCGATCTCTGCACAATCATCCACCTCTGTGTATGTTCTCCAAAGCCTTGTTCTCCCTCCACCCGTTGTGCCCTCACCTTATAGGCTTGGTAAATGTGCCTTTGAGAACGATTAATCCACTGGAACGTTCCTCCTAGTACTCCTCCTCCTTATAAGCTGCCCGTGAACTCCAGTCACATAGATCACCTTTTAATATTATGTCGCCTTAATGCTGCCCGTGAACTCCAATCACATCGACCACATGCAAAGCAATCAGATCTTGCAATAGTGCTTTATCGTTTTAAAATGTTATTCAAGCAGTCATAGAACAAATATGCACTCACATTTGGAAAGACTTAATCAAGCCTGTGTGTGTTACATGTGCCAACGGTGCTGGGACGAATGTATCACCTTTCAACCGGCTCTGCAACCCCAGCCGTCAGTGCTCCCTCCATCCGTTACACTCTGAATAACCTTTCCTAGTTCCATGTTCGTCAGCCTCTCAGGTGCCTCCTACTAGTTTCGTCACTACTCGTGACTTCCTCGGGGAGATATATCTCCAAAAAGAAAAAAACAAGATACATATTTAGTATTCGGAGACACCATCTGGAATTAACAATAATGTTCTAGATCAGGGTTTCTCAACCAGGGTCCCATGGAGCCCTAGGGTTCCTCCAGAGGTTGCTAGGGTTTCCTTGAGCAATGAGAAAATTCTGCCTCTCAGATAGGTTCCCATTGACACCACTGATCTATTTAACCACTTCAATACCGGGCACTTTTTCCCCCTTCCTGCCCAGGCCAATTTAAAGTTTTCAGCGTTGTCACACTTTGAATGACAATTGCGCTGTCATGCAACACTGTACCCAAACTAAATTTTTATCATTTACTTCACACAAATAGAGCTTTCCTTTGGTGGTACTTAATCACCACTGGGCTTTTTAATCTTTGGTATATAAATTAAAAAAAAATCTGAAAATTTTGAAATAAAACCATGTTTTTTTGTTTCTGTTATAAAATTTTGCAAATAAATAATTATTCTTCATAATTTAGGTGAAAGTGTATTCTCCTACATTTCTTTGGTAAAAATAACCCAAATCAGTGTATATTATTTAGTGAGTCTGTGTGAAAGTTACGGAGTCCACAAACTATGATATATATATACAGATTTTGAAAAATGTACTGACGGCTTATCTCATTTCTTGAGGCCCGAAAACAGGACAATACACATATCACACAAATAACCCCTTTTTTTGAAAATAGACAGTCCAAGGTATTGAGTAAGAGGCATTTTTGAAGTCGTAATTTTTTGGAAAATGTAAAAATTAAAGAAAAAAACGTTTTTTCAGATACTGTCACCAGTGCAGTACAGAATTATCATATAACTGGTGTGGCGGTGAAATGTTTTTTCAAGAGTTCCTCTGTGTTGTACAGGGTGAGAAAGGCTCTTCTAGATGTTGGCCTGATATACAGACAGTATAGTAGGCACCAGCGGTAGCCCATCCATTTGGGGTGCATGGGCACCGCCCCCCCTTCCGTGCACCTGGCCCCCTAATGTACATGCAGGACGCCAGATGAATGGGTTCCAAGGGGGGGTGTTTTTTTTAAGCACGAGATTAGAGCCAGAGGTTCTAATAGGCTTCAAAAAAGGGTGGGCTCGGGACGCAGAGCACTGCGCTCTGAGCCCACCTAGTTGTGTGAGAATAGCAAATTAATATTTGTTATTCTCACACTGGTCCTCCTCCCGGCCAATCAGAAAGCAGGTCCTGAGACCCGTCATAGGTGATCCTATTGCACGCCTAGGAGGAGGAGGGAGGAGATGCGCGGCAAAAGCCGCTGTGATGCAGAGGAGGAGGAGATGCCTGCCCATCGCCTGTCACCCGTAGGAGTGCTGCCCGCCTGGAACCTAGATGGGGTAGGTGCAGGGCTGGATGACGGCCGTGGGGGGTGGGAAATGCGGGTGACTCGACCGAGGGGGGTAGGCACTACACACAATGTACTTTGATCCTCCATCCACTTTATTAGATTACAGTATGATGTTTTTAGCTTTTGTGATAGTATTTGCCATGTTAATTGCAAGTGTAACTGTTGATTTTTATCCTGATTGAAGTGTACTTTTAAAATAAAGTACTGTTTTATAAGCCATATTTAAAGTATTACTATTTTGGGGTAAAAACTAATCTGGCAAATTGTAATGCCATAATTGCTGCTTTAAAGATTAATTTCTGTACACTGGTATGGCTGAAATTGTCATTGGTCTTACCTAATAGGTATTCTATTGAATTGTGCTTACCTAGATGCAGGGAATCAATACAAAATAGACTTTACTTCACAAGCGGGGTAACATCTCTTCCTAGCAGCTTTTCTATTCAGTGTTCCATAACTGTACTCCATGGTCTCTGTTCTTGAAGCATAATTATATACAGCTTAAATTCAGCTTACCAACACAGGCTAAACAGTGTTTGTAAAACCTGAAAAACAAATGCTTGCAAAAACTATTTTTTATTCTCGGCATTAATGTTGTTGAGTACACGGGCAGGGATTATATCACATCTGAACTGGACCAATAATTGATAATGTATTACCTTTTAGTAGTGGCCCTGCAAACCATTGGGAGCTCTCTAAACTCACACTCTCGTTATATATACCATAACAGCATACATAAAATCTACAATATTTATTCAGACATTTTTAAAAGGAGATTATAAAAACCATATACCATACAAAACTAGCATCCAGGCCAAGTTATTTATATTTAAAGTATAACCATATATATATATATACAGCAAAGTGGGTGCAAAAGTTTATAGTACAATTTGTGGCTTAAAATTAATATCACTTCTACATGGTATATTCAATCCACAAGCTATATAAAGTCTAGTTAAGTATCCAGTGCAAAAAAATTAGCCATAAATAAAAAATATATAGAAAGAAGAATATCCCTATTGGCGGGACTTTAGTAGTGGTGGAGCAGAAAATATTTAGTACAACATTTTCATATAAAAGTTACATTTATTGTACATAGGTTCCAATTAAAAATTGTAGTTACAATTGTTCACAAGAAGGTTTTTGCATGTACATCACTTTACAACCTGTTAAAAACCATGAGAAAATTCCAGCCGAAATGGCACACACCAACAATTGAATAAATTGATTCTGTATACCATTGCGCAGTCCTATGCAAAAGAAGAAGAGCCCGACGCGTTTCAGGTTCAAGCCTTTTCGTCAGGGGCTTGTTGCAGAATGTATTGACGTATTTGGATGCAATTTCTCTGCTAATATCACTCACAGATCTTCACTGTTCTGATGTGCAATAAACAATATAGTTCAGGAAAGAAGCAGTGGTCGGAATGGTACTTCAGTGTCGGTATGACGGGAGAAACAAGGCCATTTCTAGAGGGGTTTAGTTTGGGTAAAACAGACTGAAAAAGAAGATACAACAATATAAAAAAAAACCCTTTCCAAACTGACTGTTAGCCTCTAAAGCATCTGGACATGTAGGTTTCATGCGATCACTCCCAATTATACCTGGGATCCTTTCCCAATAATTGGGGTAATTAACAATGAAATACAAATATCGCACCATTGGGTTTTTGTTGATTAAATGTTGATTATTTATTATTTTGTAATTGGTATTTTTCTTAAAGTAATGTCAGTAAATGTTATTTGTACATATTGCTGAATTTGTTAAGTTGTAATATTAACTATTATGCACACTTTTCTTCTAGCTCACAGCTTTAGTCTGCTGGGTTTATGTAAAGACCTAGACATCTCCAGGTACCGGTGGATCCTCCGCTGATTCTGTGTGCCCATACTGTACCCGGCATAGAAAGGCCCCCACTATATGTGCGGGGCCTTACTGTTACCTCCTCTGCAATGGGGTACTTGCTTTGGGAATGATTTTTCCCATTCAGGTTCCCATGAGGAGTTTTCTGTGTCAGCGTTATTAGTCTCTCCTGCATATTTTACAGGATGTTTACATCCTGGGGACTGGAAATGGTGGAGCACATACCCAACTTCTGGATATTGTCATCCGAATAACCGGATATAACGCAAATGCGCATGGCGCGACCACGTCGCGCATGCGCAGTATAGAGACATTGATCGTGATCGGTGCCATTCCTCGCCAGACACTGCATAGTGCGGCACCCGTCCCAGGGGCCAGGCACACCACATGGATGGAGGACCTGCACCCATTGAAACCTCTCCACAGGAGGCCTTACCAGCAGCATAACATGCACAGTTTTTTTTCATTTATGGAGTGGTTTATACCATAGTTGGAGTAGCCCTTAAGGGTGAAGATATTCTTGTGACCTAGACCTACATCCAAATCAGGTGAATGGTGTAGGAATTACAACAGTTTGTATATATGCCTTCCACTTTTTAAGGGACCAAAAGTAATGGGACAGATTAACAATCATAAATCAAACTTTCACTTTTTAATACTTGGTTGCAAATCCTTTGCAGTCAATTACAGCCTGAAGTCTGGAACGCATAGACATCACCAGATGCTGGGTTTCATCCCTGGTGATGGTCTGCCAGGCCTCTACTGCAACTGTCTTCAGCTCCTGCTTGTTCTTGGGGCATTTTCCCTTCAGTTTTGTCATCAGTAAGTGAAATGCATGCTCAATCGGATTCAGGTCAGGTGATTGACTTGGCCATTGCATAACATTCCACTTCTTTCCCTTAAAAAACTCTTTGGTTGCTTTCGCAGTATGCTTCGGATCATTGTCCATCTGCACTGTGAAGTGCCATCCAATGAGTTTTGAAGCATTTGGCTGAAAATGAGCAGATAATATTGCCCGAAACACTTCAGAATTCATCCTGCTGCTTTTGTCAGCAGTCACAGCATCAATAAATACAAGAGAACCAGTTCCATTGGCAGACATACATGCCCACGCCATGACACTACCACCACCATGCTTCACTGATGAGGTGGTATGCTTTGGATCATGAGCAGTTCCTTTCCTTCTCCATACTCTTCTCTTCCCATCACTCTGGTACAAGTTGATTTTGGTCTCATATGTCCATAGGATGTTGTTCCAGAACTGTGAAGGCTTTTTTAGATGTTGTTTGGCAAACTCTAATCTGGCCTTCCTGTTTTTGAGGCTCACCAATGGTTTATATCTTGTGGTGAACCCTCTGTATTCACTCTGGTGAAGTCTTCTCTTGATTGTTGACTTTGGCACACATACAGCTACCTCCTGGAGAGTGTTCTTGATCTGGCCAACTGTTGTAAAGGGTGTTTTTCTTCACCAGGGAAAGAATTCTTTGGTCTTCCACCACAGTTGTTTTCCGTGGTCTTCCGGGTCTTTTGGTGTTGCTGAGCTCACCGGTGCATTCTTTCTTTTTAAGGATGTTCCAAACAGTTGATTTGGCCACACCTAATGTTTTTGCTATCTCTCTGATGGGTTTGTTTTGCTTTTTTTCAGCCTAATGATGGCTTGCTTCACTGATAGTGACAGCTCTTTGGATCTCATATTGAAAGCTGACAGCAACAGATTCCAAATGCAAATAGCAGACTTGAAATGAACTCTGGACCTTTTATCTGCTCCTTGTAAATGGGATAATGAGGGGATAACACACACCTGGCCATGGAACAGCTGAGCAGCCAATTGTCCCATTACTTTTAGTCCCTTAAAAAGTGGGAGACACATATACAAACTGGTGTAATTCCTACACCGTTCACCTGATTTGGATGTAAATACCCTCAAATTAAAGCTGAAAGTCTGCAGTTAAAGCGCATCTTGTTTGTTTCATTTCAAATCCATTGTGGTGGCGTATAGAGCCAAAAAGATTAGAATTGTGTCGATGTCCCAATATTTATGGACCTGACTGTAATTTGTATGGCTTTTCTTCTTATTTTTACACCTTTTTCCACAACTTATAGTATCAGCTTCTATGCTAAGCTTTTAGACACACATCATCTCAGGACCACAGAGGAAACTGGTGTTGGAAGATTTCCTTTTGTCAGACCCTGTGAGTACAACAGGTTTGGACAGGCGATTATAACCATCAGTTGTTCAGAATTAAGTTCACTGAGAGGTAAAGTGAATAACATTGATTATCTCATTACTATGGCACCTGATAGTGGTTGGGATATGTTAGGCAGTAATTGAACATTTTGTCCCTGAAGTTGATGTGTAAAAAGCTGAAAAAATGGGCAAGCATAAGGATTTAAGAGACTTTGACAAGGGCCAAATTGTAATGGTTAGACCCATGCTGACCCTTGTCCATAGCCAAAAGTGCCTACAGTGGGCACGTGAGCATTAGAACTGGACCATTGAGCAATGGAAGAAGATGGCCTGGGCTGATGAATCATGATTTCTTACCTGGGGAAGAGGTGAAGAAGGCAAGCCAGTTCTTGTAGTGTGATGCTCTCTGGAACCTTGGGTCCTGACATTTATATGGACGGTCTAGTGGTATCCATGACTTAACATGTCAGTGCTGCTTTGGTGACAAAAAGGGCTGTTTTGGTGGCAAAAGGGGGGTTTACTCAATATTAGGTGGGTCATTATAATGTTGTGACTGATCAGTGTATATATTGTCCAGCATGCAACACCAACTGCTGCCTAGTCCTCCCTTAAGATGTCTTATTCCATCTCTGTAAACAACAATTTTATTTCAGCACAGCTGAAGACTAACCATGCCAATAGTTTGAAAAGGAGCCCAGAACTTCACCTGTTGGCTCAATAGAAGACTGCATAGTATTAATATTCAATATTTCATATTAACTTGACTAAAAAAATTAAAAAACACATTTTTTAAAAGTATTTTTTTCATCCGTGACCATATGAAACAAGGAAAACATGTACAAACCTCTCTACATTCTCTATAAAGAAAGTATTATTGTTATAGTATAATGCATATTAATAAAGTACATTATACAGTACAGTATAATGCTAACCTATCAAGACATATTCACCCACAACAGTTACATGTTATAATGCTAATAATAAGTTTTACTAATTAAGGGCCACTGCCAAAACACAACCACTATATACTGTATGCTATCAGTTGGGAGGTAAAAATGTTGGTCTATTTTGCTTAGGAGAAAGACAAGAAGACACATCAGTTGTATTCTCTCTTGCACTCTTTTCCTCTCTTGAGATTCTTATTTAAATAATAAAGCAGTCCTTAAAGTGGCTGTAAAGGCTAAAGTTTTTTTTTACCCACCACTCAATCAGTTTAAACTAATGGCACAGTATTAATGTATATATACATGCAAGCCTCCTGCATGTATCCCTACCTTGCAAATGTCACCCCCTTCAGCAGTAGCAGCCCCACGAAATTCTGGAATCAGTGGGTAGGTCTTTTTGCTGTAGCTCGGTGGGTGGAGTCATGATGTCACAAGTCTCCCCACCCACCTCAACACTCTCATACTCTCTTTTTTCTGAGTTTTGAGAAACATCCTGTCAAAACTCATGACTTCAGCATGCCCAATCATGCTAAGGTGTGGAGCAGCCAACCGCCAATCCTGCGAGAGCTGGAGCAGAAAGGGGAGGTGTGAAGCTTTTTCTGCTCTGTGGATGAGATGAGGAAATGAGCTGTCAGTCACAACATGGGGAGAAGAAGCACTCACATATTTCTCTGTGTCTGTTCTTTTCCTACTGAAAAAAGATAAGAGGATTGCTGAGAGCTGGATTAACTCTTCGTGGCAAGACTGGGCACAGATTACATGACATCCTATACTCTACTAGGCCTAGGTCTTGATTGCATTTTTTTTTTCGGGTTTACATCCACTTTAATGCAGTCTCTGCATTAAACACTTAACGCCCGGAAGGATTTCCCACTTTAGGACCAGAGCACTTTTTGCGATTCGGCACTGCGTCACTTTAACTGACAATTGCGCGGTTGTGCGACGTTGTACCCAAACAAAATTTGCGTCCTTTTTTTTCCACAAATAGAGCTTTCTTTTGGTGGTATTTGATCACCTCTGCGTCATTTATGATCACCGCTATAAACAAAAAAAGAGCAACAATTTTGCAAAAAACAAAAAATATTTCTTACATTTTGCTAAAATTCAAATCCAAAAAAAAATATATAAAAAAACTAATTTATTCGTCGGTTTTGGCCGATTTATATTCTTCCTCATATTTTTGGTAAAAAAAAAAAAAATCGCAATCGGCATTTATTGACTGGTTTGCACAAAAGTTGCCGAGTTTACGAATTATGAGAATTCATTTATAGAGTTTTTATTATTTTTTTATTTTTTACTAGTAATGGCGGCGATCTGCATATTTTAGCGGGACTGTGATATTGTGGCGGACATGTCGGACCATTTTGACACTTTTTTGGGACCATTGGCATTTATACAGCGATCAGTGCTATGAAAATGCACTGATTACTGTGTAAATGTCACTGGCAGGGAAGGAGTTAACCTGCAGGGGGCGCTCTAAGGGTTAACTGTGTTCCCTGTGTGTGTTACTAACTGTATGGGGGCTGGGCTGAGTGGGGGAGGAGAGTGATCGCGGCTCCCATATACAGGGAGCCTGGGATCACAGCCCTTCCCCTTGTCAGAACGGAGATCCGTGTGTTTACATACACAGACCCCTGTTCTGTCACTGCAGGGGAGCAATTGTGGTGACCCGACGGACATCGCGTCCACCCTACCCGCTTCCTGGCTCCCCCCGCGCACGCTCACAATCCGCGATCTCGCAGCCGCCGTCGGATGGCGGTTTGAGATATCGAGCCAAGGTGGGTGGTCGGCAACTGGTTAAAGGCTAAGTTCACTTTTTCGGGCAGAATTTAAATTTTCTTAACCTCCCTGGCGGTATTCCCGAGTGTGGCTCGGGGTGGATTTTCAGTACCAAGAGCGGTAACCCCGAGCCACACTCGGGCTTGCATCGCTGGATCCAGGCAGCGCTACTCACCTTGTCCCCTGGATCCAGCGATGTCCCCCGCCGTGTCTGCGGGCTGTGTCCTCCGCTCCGATGCCTCTGTGTGCCGGGCTCCGTTCCCTGCGAGCGTCACGTCGCACGGGGACGGAGACCGGCGGGAAATTCAAAAAGTGAAACACACACAGCACACATACAGTACTCTGTAATCTTATAGATTACATTACTGTATGAAATCATTACACATCCCCTTTGTCCCTAGTGGTTTGCCCAGAGCCCTGCATGCACTTTTATATAATAAATGTCATTCTTTCTGCCTGGAAACATGAGAATGTCCATGGCAACCAAAAAGTGTCCCTTTACGTCAAAAGTGGTTTTTGATCAGCTAGAAAACAGCGATAGTAAATAAGAATCATTTGCAGCATTGAGTGATACTGATTTTTGAGGAAATTTATCATCAGAAACTGAAAGTGACGACAGCGACAATTCTGCAACTGAGCAAATTTCTGCGTTTTTGGTTTGATTACAAGATTACATTTTATTACTATTATATTATTATTTTTGATAATTATTTTTAGTTATTTATTATATTATAATTTATGATTTCATTTTTCAAACTTTTTCATACCCGGGATGTCTACTAGACTGTTGTTTGGACAGATTTAAGTGAGTTATTCCTAAGAATTACAGGCCTACAATATAAAACGCCAAATTTTCATGCAAAATAATTGTACCGCTTTCAGCAATAAAGTCCGGACTCAGTCATACCGCCAGGGAGGTTAATAAATTGAAGCATTTTGTAATGCCATTTCTGCCCCAGCCATCCCAATGTGGTTATTTCTCACTTGCCTCATCCAACAAAGCTTTTCATTTTCAAGTATTTGGATTTTTAACAATACTTTTTGACTTCCTGTAGGACTCAGGGGTAGGCAACCTGCGGCCCTCTAGCTGTTGTAGAACTACATTTCCCATGAGGCATTGCAAGGTTGCCTGGTACAATTACTCCCAGAGGCATGATGGGACTTGTAGTTTTGCAACAGCTGGAGGGCTGCAGGTTGCCTACCCCTGCTGTAGGTCATCTTCCATCATGCACTGCCTTGCTGCATCAAAGAACAGGGTGTGATAGGGCATGTTCACTTGTCTGGACCACACCCACATTACTATACCACCTCTTGTTTTATTTTCACCCACTTTCTGTACAATCTAATTGTAAAATCTCCTTTAGATCTACCATCAGCTATGTAGATCAAGAGTCTGTCTGATATGATACAAATTGAATGAATTGTTCAGGTGCGTCCTCCTATTCCGCAGTATTGGTAAGTCTAAAGGAAATCGTACATGGATTGTGCAATCAGATTTCATAGTGTATGGCCATCTTTAAGCTTGTACACAGGAGGGAGTGGACGGGGACAGTCAGTTTTCAAGCCCTGTTCACAGCTCCATGGAGAGGGAACTCATTTCCTCATGCAGGTTTTTTTTGGGTGTTTTGGAGCTTTTTTGCTTGTCACGCATAGGGCAATCCATTCACTTGAATGGACTGCCTGATGCTTGGGAATTGCCCCAAGAAGCTCCAGAACTTTTTTTAGGAGTACAGCATGGTGCTTTTTTACCACATTTGTGCATTTGCAAAGCGTGTGTCGCACCGCAAATGCATGCCTGCTACCTGAGCTTGGGCTGCCTTTAACCACTTCAATACCGGACGTTTATACCCCCTTCCTGCCCAGACCAATTTTCAGCTTTCAGCGCTCTCACACTTTGAATGACAATTACTCTCTCATGCTACACTGCACCCAAACACAATTTTTATCATTTTTTCACACAAATAGAGCTTTCTTTTGGTAGTATTTAAGAACCTCTGGGTTTTTTATTTTTTGCGACATAATTGAAAAAAGTGCAAAAATTTTGAAAACAAAAACACTTTTTTTTAGTTTCTGTGATAAAATTTTGCAAATAAGTAATTTTTGTCCATAAATTTGGGTCAAAACTTATACTGCTACCTATCTTTGGTAAAAATAACCCAAATAAGTGTATATTATTTGGTCTGTGTGAAAGTTATAGAGTGTACAAGCTATGGTGCAAATCATTGAAAATTGATCACACCTGATGCACTGATGGCCTATCTCATTTCTTGAGGCCCTGAAATGTCGGGAAAGCACAAATACCCCCCAAATTACCCCATTTTGAAAAGTAGACATTCCAAGGTATTTAGCAAGAGGCATGGCTAGTTTTTTGAAGTTGTACTTTTTTCCCACAATTCTTGGGAAAATTAAGAAATTATTATTTTTTTTTTTTGCACAAAATTGTCAAAACAACAAGTTATTTCTCACACACAGCATATGCATACTTCCAATTACACACCAAAATACATTCTGCTACTGTCCCCGAGTATGGCAATACCACATGTGTGAGACTTTTTCACAGTCTGGCCACATAGAGAGGTCCAACATGCAGGGAGCACCATCATGCATTTTAGGAGCAGAATTTTAACATCTAATTTCCTAACGACCTATTACACTTTTGAAGGCCCTGGAGCACCAGGACAATGGAATTACCCACAAAATGACCCCATTTTGAAAAGTAGACATTCCAAGGTATTTAGCAAGAGGCATGGCGAGTTTTTTGAAGTTGTACTTTTTTCCCACAATTCTTGGGAAAATTAAGAAATTATTATTTTTTTTTTTTTGCACAAAATTGTCAAAACAACAAGTTATTTCTCACACACAGCATATGCATACTTCCAATTACACACCAAAATACATTCTGCTACTGTCCCCGAGTATGACGATACCACATGTGTGAGACTTTTTCACAGCCTGGCCACATAGAGAGGTCCAACATGCAGGGAGCACCGTCATGCATTTTAGGAGCAGAATTTTAACATCTAATTTCCTAACGACCTATTACACTTTTGAAGGCCCTGGAGCACCAGGACAATGGAATTACCCACAAAATGACCCCATTTTGGAAAGCACACACCCCAACGTATATTCTATGAGGCATTATGAGTCTTTTGAATGGTTTATTTTTTTCCACAAGTCTTCGAAAAACGTGGAAAGAAAATGAAAACGCTTTTATTTTTACACAAAGTGGTCAATTTATATTACGGAGTATCTTATATGCAACCCCACACACGAAAGGTTTTACCCCAGTAAAACACCCATTAAGGTAACAGGACCACGAGGTCCCGGAAGTTTTCACATTA
>BLSH010319913.1:551456-587778 GCA_018402905.1 Glandirana rugosa | reverse complement strand
TCTGTCCTCAGAGCAACAGCACAGACAGCAGTAGTAAAGTAATCTATCTCAGGATGCAGGATCAGGTCTTAAAATGGCTAAAATCTGTCCCTCACGCCGTCAGCTACCTTTCCCTACACTAACCCAAGGAGCATGTGACTGCAGCACTGTGACTCCAGCTTATAAAGAGGCTGGGTCACATGATGCACCGGCCAATCACAGCCATGCCATTAGTAGGCATGGCTGTGATGGCTTCTAAGGGCAAACCAGTGAAACGCTTGTTGATTGGCTGCCCTGCAGCTTCTCAACACGTGGAGTAAAATAGCAGAACCCCGGACCGAACCCGAACGATTTTTGAAATGTCCGGGTCCGGGTCCGTGCCACGGACACCCTAAAGTTCGGTACGGACCCGAACGTTACAGTCCGGGTTCGCTCAACACTATTCTTAACACATTCATGATGAGCAAAGCATGTCTTGGAAAAGTATTTTTCCTACATACAGCACCTACACAGAGAGAAACTGTTAAAAATTTTTGTTTTAAATTTTTTTTGGTCAGTTTTATTTTATTTTGTGCTACAGGGCCTGTGTATATGGATTTTTGTTCATGTTAGAACCACTTTTCCTCTGATACAGATCAACGGGAATTCAAAATAAGCTTGTTGTAGCTTAATCGTTTGCCTACTGGGGCATTTTTGTTACATTTTTTTCCACACATTTTAAAATCTGCTTCTTTGTGCTAGTAAATAATTTAGAACCCACAAACATTATATATTTTCTGAAAACAGAGGCCCTAGAAAATAAAATGGTGGCTGTTGCCATTTTTGAATGTCACAGGATATTTGCACAGCCATTTATCAAACGTAAATTTTCAGAAAAAATACACTTAAATATATTTGAATGCACATAAATACAATATAATACACATTTTTGGTAAATATTAAAGATGATGTTCTGTTGAGTATATAGATACCAAACAAGTCAAGACTCAAAATTATGCATGTCTGTGAAATGGCAGCAAACTATGGTACCTAAAAATGTCCTTAGGTGGTGCTTTAAAAGCCTTTACAGCTTATCAAATTAGGGTTAATTGTGAATTTTGGCCTAGAATTATTGCTATCACTCCTATGTTTGTGGTGATACCTCACATGTGTGATGCAATCATCATTTACATATGTATGCCGGACCTATCTGCCTGTTAACATTAGTGTGTATGCGCGGGGGGATGGGTGTGCTTTTAATTTTTTAATTAATTCAATTTATGTTATTTACTTGTTTTTGCACTTTTTTTTTTTCTTATTTAACGTTATTGCTATGACAGGGGGGGCTAACAAGCTTGGGCAGGTGAAAGGTACTCTTTATGGAGACATCAGGGGTATATTAGACCTATTATGTTTGCCCTGCCTTCCAAAGCAAATAATCAAGCATTGATCATGCTTGCCACTTCCGAGATCATTCATCACAGAGGAGAAGGAGGAATGGATGTTCCTCCATCTCCTCTGTGGGCAACCATCCCAACTGCTTACCACAGTTGTAGGCTCCCTGAAGAAGCAGGAGAGCCCGGGAACCACCTCAGGTGACTGCAGGAGGAGAGGGGGCCTTTGGATCATTTTAAAAGTTACTTCTACAAGAAAGCCAACTAAAATGTAAAATATTGTAGGTTACCAATCCTTAAACATGGTGGCTTCGTTAGTTTTCTTCTTTTATGCTTCTTTTCTTTATTTCCTGGTGATCTGGCCAGGAAAACAATTCTTGTCTTACAGGGTCTCCATTCTGGACAGAGGAGCAATGGAGACATCTTTGGACAGCAGCAATCTGGGGAGAGGGTAGTGTTAGATGCACTAGCAGATTTAGATGGACTTGGCTAACAAACTAAAGCCAGCACGTTATATGCAGTAACAGCAACACCTTTTTTCCTTTTGGAATAAAGGTTTTACATACACTGTTTAAAAGCTGATCATTATAGGCAACCCTGTCAGTGGTAAATGGTACATATAAACCCTCTAACTGCCACTTTGGCTGGACAATTGTGTAAAAAAGATGTATATGCTTATCTATTTTCAGCCTGCTCTAGTCCTGTCACGTGATCCAGCTCCCCTGTGTCAGCCAGTGGTAGCTGCAGGGGAGTAGAGGGAGCGCCAACAATGGCTGGGATATGGGATCCTATGGGTGACATCACCACTCCAGGCTTTCCCAACTGTTGTCGAGCACACTCTCCTCTCCCTTGATGGCTGACACAGGGGATCACGTGACCAGACCTGAGTGGGCTGAAATTAGGTACGCATATACATTTTGTACACAGGTTAGTCAGCATCAGTGTTGGGGGAATTTTTAAGATTAGCTGAGTTTAGGCTGGAATTCTACTTTAAGCTGTTGTATTTTTTTTTACTTTATTTTGCAAAGTGTTTGATTACATGACAGAAAAATCTTAGAGCACTATAGTTTATAAGTGAGAGCACAGCTTTGAGGCTCTGTTTGTTCAAATTAAACCTTCTACTGAGCCAACCGATAAGGAAAGAGTGACTGTTGTAACATAAAATTAATTCTGGAAACATGAAGCTCCTTAAACACAGCTGAAAGGAATACAATGCAATGATGTGAAAATCAGACTAGAGCTCCCTCTGCTGGCTGGATAGAAGATGACATAATAATATTAATATTGGCCAGCATACCAATTCAGCAACATGTGTCATATACAATGTATATAGAATACTATGCATAACATACCACCTAAAGAGTATGTAAACCCAGAGGTGTAACTGGAACCTTCAGGGCCCCGGTGCAAGAAACCATGAAGGGCCCTCCTGGCCTACGAATGGGGCCCTTCCCTCTGATCTCGGGGCCCTTTACTCCCATTGTGGAACCCTTTACTATGGTCACACAGCGAGCCATCTTCCTGCTGCCTTCGGGTCCCCCTCGTGGGGGCGAAATGTCAGGGCCCAGTCGCAAGTGTGACTTTTGCGACCCTGTGAGTTGCATCACTGGTGTCAGTAGGTTATTATTTTTGTTTTTTTAATACATTTTTTACCATTTTATTTTATTATTTATTTTTTTTACAATTTTATTTTTTTATTATTTTTTACATATTTTTTAGGACCCACATTGGGGGGCTTTGGTGAAATATCAGGTGTCTAAACAGACTCCTGATGTCTTATTTTTGAAACAGAGAAAGGGACTGAGGGCAGATTCATCAGTCCCTTTCTCTGCCGCCTCAGCTGCACTGAATGAATTAACAGGTATAGCTCTGTACAGAGCATCTTTTTATTCAAAATGAAGCATAGTAAACAGTTTACTATGCCCCAGCTATGAATGGATAGTTGAGGCATGTATAGCAAACACAGTTTACTATGCCCCAGGTATGAATGAATAAAAAAAACAAAAAAACAGAGTAAGTGATAGGTACCGATCACTGACTTTATTTATTAAGACAAGGAAGGGGCTGGTAAATGACGCATTTACCAACTCCTTCCCCGCTCTTCATCCTGACAGATCCCCTGCAGCAGCTAACAGGAGGTGGGAGGAGGAAACCTGGCAACACTGTAGGGGGGGCAGGGAAGCACACAGGAGCCTGGGACAGCAGTATAGAGATAGGGAAGTGGCAGGAGCAGCATGTGGAGGAGCTGATGCCCTCCATTTCTCTCCTGCAGTGGTTAAATGGCTGCAGGAGGATAAGGAGGAGAAGCGAGTATTCCGCGGCTACATGGGGGGATCGGTTCCCATGGGGCCGATACGCAATGGTGACCCCTGCAAACTCTGTACGTACGTTCCCGTGTAAACCTAAAAATTAAGAAAAAAAAAAAAGTGAGCTTACCCTCTTTTAGCTGTGTGGATTGAATTTTTTCTGAAAGTTTTCCTTTATTTATGACCTTTAGATCTTCCCAGAAAGGGACACTTACAGAGTACGTGCTTGTGGAGATTCAGTGTTGACATTCTGGGGATGCACAATCCTGCAGATGAACTGCCTCTCAGCTGCCATGCAGATGCACAGTGTGCTTGCTCATTACTTGAGATTCCCTTCTCTGAGGTTCTAACACATACTTGCAGTGCATGCCTGCAGCGTAAGGCATCATGGGACCTGTAGTCCTGGAAGAGATAGTTACATCACTATCAGGAGACATGCACCCATGAATTTGAAAGAATTTCAAGCTTAGTAAACGTTTATAAGTGGATTTTTCTAAAAACAGAAAGGGTGAATGTGATTAAATCGATATAAGCTACCAAGAGAACATTTTTTAATATGTAACTAAAGGCAAACTTTTTTTAAAATTATGAATAAAGTGGAAAGGAGTTAGAACATCTGCCAGCTTTTATTGTTGTCTGTGCCTCCCCTTAGGAAGATTCACTTTCATATTCATCCTATTTAGTCTTCCCATCATAAGAGAAAGTAAGGGAAAATCCCAAATTTTGTGTTGACATCAAAACATGAATTAAGAGGAAATCTTTCAATGGGGACACTAGTTCTGGTGACCCTGGTTATATACAGGAATGCCTCACTTTGGAGGGATTTCCTCTCACTTCCTGTTTTGGCTATGGGACAGGAAGTGAAGGGAAATGTAGGAATATCTTCCTTCTGGGTTACATGTGTTCGGCTGCTGGAATGGCTGAGCTGCAATAATGCCACACTCGCACTTGTGCACGGCACAGACCTGGGACTGTATATGTAATCTGAGCTGCACATGCACGGCTCAGTGTACATGGCGGCTGACAGGTAAGACAAAGCTTTTATGACAGAAGAGGCTGATAGGATCTTTTCTGTCATGAATACCCTATCTGCCAGTAATTTTTCTTAAAAGTAACTTTACTATCGCTGTTTTTTTTTTTAAACAAAAAGTTTTTATTGAACAATATACATACCGTGTTTCCCCGAAAGTAAGCCCTACCCCGAAAATAAGCCCTATCTCGATTTTCAGGATGGGCTGTAATATAAGCCCTACCCCGAAAATAAGCCCTAGTAAATCTTAAAAAAACTTTCTAAATGTTGCCTATTGTCTCTGTTTGCTGCTACCGGTATATTTAAAAGAAATACGTTTTTGCTCACTGCTGCCCCGCCGGAGGTTCTCTTCTCTCCTCCTGGCTGCTGCTGCTTTCCTGTTTCATTGCCGCTGACGTCAGCCGTGGATCTCTGCTATTTTCTTTCCTCCCCTCCTCCCTCCAGAAGCCGTCCTCGGCGCACTGACATCAGCGGCAATCCCGGCTCTTCGTTTTCCTCCTCTCCTCCCGCTGACGTCTGCGCCCCCCTCCCTCTTTGCACGGAGCTGGCTGACGTCACCACACCTCTCTGTACAGTACGGTACCATCATCACCTCAGAGAAGAATACGGTAAACGCTGTTAAACAGGTATTTTTACAAGTATATCATACAGTACCAGAAATACCTAATGATATAAAAAACGAACTCCTGACCTGATAAGGGGGGGGGGGCGATACCTGAGGGGAAGACAGGACACAGAATTTTTAAGAAAAATGATAAATGACACAGCACTGTGTTTAATGTACATACCGTAAATAAATAAGCCCTAGCCTGAAAATAAGCCCTAGTGTGTTTTTTTGGACTAAAATTAATATAAGACCCGGTCTTATTTTCGGGGAAACACGGTATATAGTATCACAGCACAAATTGAAGGTGCAAAAGAACACATACATGTAAAATAAAGAGCATGAAGTTGGGACACAGGACAATCTCTAAGTATACCACTTACAAGAGGCTCAGAAAAAGGAGAAGGCTATGAACCATATGCCACATTGAAACTGAGGAAACACACACTGCAATATTAGAGTACAATTGGAGCAGGCCTGGGAACGTCAGGGTTAAGACACCCAATTCACAGATTTATACGCAAATCTCAGCAGCTTGCAACCAGCGATCCAAAATTTTGTTACATTTGGATGGACATCCTCTGTTGCTATATATAATTTTTTTTTAAATGGCAGTGTATTATTTATTTCAGCCATCCAGTCGTTAAATTGGGGAGGTAGCAGCCTCAACCATTGTCTAGCAACATTTTTTCTAGCTGAGAATAGTGTTTCATAAGATCTTAGTGAACTTATCAAGCTCTGCATCGGGGAATATCCCTGGCAGACACTGTTTCAGGTGTAGAGTGAGAGGGGAACCTGTGGTATCATGTAGAAAAGCTACTATCTGCTTCTAGAAACCCTGTATCCTCGGGCAAACCCATATTAAATGAAAGAATGTACCCACTGCTTGCAAACACATCAAGCAAGTGGCAGATTGTTCCCTTTGAAATCTAGCTAGTCTTAAGAGGGTAAGGTATGCACAATGTAAAATGTAAATCTGGGACAGCCTATCAGAGAGTTTAGGCAATACAGCTTTGCCGGTATCTAGGGCCTCACTCCACTCCTCATATTCCATTTCCCCCACCTCATCCTTCCAGAGTAGCTTAAAGCGGTTGTCTACCCAATTTGTTTACTTTACTTACAGGTAAGCCTATAATAAGGCTTACCTGTAGGTAAAATGAATATCTCCTAAACCGTACCCTCTAATCAGCTGCGGCATTACGTGTATGTCCCGGCAAAGGTCCGGCAATAGGGTCGGACATTGCCGGAAAGACGGGTCCCACGCGCATGCGCGGGAGTGATGTCTCGCGGTTCCGGCCAGTCACAGCGCCGGAGCCGCGTACCCGGAAGCAAGATCCGAGGGAAGATGTCCGCTCCCTCAGAGGGGACCGAGCAGCCTGGTCGGATCTTCGTTTCAAGGTGAGTATTTCATAATGAGCTAGTATGCGGTGCATACTAGCTCATTATGCTATTGTCTTGCAGGTTTTTATTTTTTATTTTTTTCCGTGTAGACATCCGCTTTAATATCATAAGCCAATTTAGTAGAAGAGGGGGCAATTAACATATTGTAAAAGATTGAGATTCGTTTTTGGGATTCTGAGTTTTTAACCACCTCCACAATGACATTAGGGGTAGACTGTGGTATAGACAGGGAGAACTGAGAGTGTAGGGTGTGACGAACCTGTAGAAACCTAAAAAATATAATATGGTTGGGCAGCGTGAATTCAATTTTTAAATGATCAAATGTTTTTATAGCACCAGATGAAAGAAGGTGTGGCAAGTAGAGCACTCCTCTTGCACCCCAAACTTTGTGTGTCAAATGTGGAAAACAACAACATTTATAATGAAAGGTATACTGGACAATCACTCAAATATCTAGTGAATATTTAAAAGGAACAGACACACCAAAAGCAGTTTTGATAAAAAGCATACAACAAAACTTTACTGGACATCAAAATACATAAAGCCCCATACACATAAAAGTTACCATAAACATTACACAAAATAATAAGACTTAAAGCAGAGGTCTGCCCAGGGCTGAAAAAATGAAAAGTCAGCAGCTACATATACAGCAGCTGCTTTTAATACTTTTAATAATAGGACACTTACCTGTCCTGGTGTCCGGCGATGTCGGCACCCACCGCCGATCTTTGGATCGGGGGTGGGGGGCAGCCGCGTCAGTTGCGGATAAGGGAACCCGGATGTGTTGCATTACAGCTTCAAGCCGGGCGCTGCGCTGTGCTGTTGGCCAGGCAGCCAGTAGCAGAGCGAGGATGGAGGAGGGGGTCGGGCTGCTGACGTTAGCGGCCGCGGCCGCCGGCCAGAGTTCCCGGATGTGTGGAAAAGGACACCTGTCTAAAGTCAGGTGTCTTCTTCCCCCTCCCCCCTGAAAGGTACCAAATGTGACACCTGAGGGGGGGGGGGAATCCAATCAGCGGAAGTTCCACTTTTGGGTGGAACTCCACTTTAACCACTTCCTTACTGGGCACTTAAACCCCCCTCCTGCCCAGACCAATTTTCAGGTTTCAGTGCTGTTGCATTTTGAATGACAATTGCACGGTCGTGCGACGTTGTACCCGAATAAAATTGATGTCCTTTTTTTCCCACAAATAGAGTTTTCTTTTGGTGGTATTTGATCACCTCTGCGGTTTTTATTTTTTTCGCCATAAACAAACAAAGAGCAACCATTTTGAAAAAAGAACAATATTTTTTACTTTTTGCTATAATAAATATCCAAAAATAAAAAATAAAACAAACAATTATTCATCGGTTTTGGCCGATTTATATTCTTCTACATATTTTTGGTAAAAAAAATTGCACTCGGCGTTTATTGATTGGTTTGCGCAAAAGTTATCGCATCTACAAACTATGGGAATTGATTTATGGCGTTTTTATTATTATTTTTTTTTTTACTAGTAATGGCGGCGATCTGCAATTTTTATTGGGACTGCGATATTGGGGGGGACATGTTGGACATTTTTGACACTTTTTTGGGACCAATGACATTTATACAGCGATCAGAAATTTAAATGTCCACTGATTACTGTATAAATGTCATTGGCAGTGAAGGGGTTAACCTGAAGGGGGCAGTGAAGGGGTTAAATATGTTCCCTGGGTGTGTTCTAACTGTGGGGGGGCGGGGCTGGCCGGGACATAACAGATCTAACTGATCCCAGTGACAGAGATCAGTAGATCTGCTTGTCCCCCTCTCACAGAACGGGGAACCGCCGTGTTTACATCGGCGGTTCCCCGTTCTACAGCTCTGTAAGGCGATCACGGGTCAGGAGCGGATATCGAGTCCGCCCGACCCGCGGGCACGCCCACGCAGCGTGCGGCGGCCGCGCGCGCGCCGCCGCCGCCCGTGAGAGCGCGCAGGGGGCGTGTTAAGGGGCGGACATCTATAGACGTCCTCCCGGAGATTCAGATCTGCGCTGTAGACGTCTTTCGTCTATAGCGCAGATCTCTACAGGTTAAACATACACTCCTATTTCAAATATCCCAAAGAAAGTTCAAATATTTAACTCTGGCAACAGCTTCCACTGGAACAGGACAATGAGAAATGCTTGCTGCATGCTTGGTCGTTCCACAGCTCCGAACACCAACCTCCCAAACAGACCTCTCTTCAAACAGCATGCTAGTTACTCTATTATAGTCCTGTATACCAGAGACCATCCACAGGATATAGTCATCGCTCTTGCCCAATCACAGGTCATGTTGTGAGTGAGTGAGTGATGTCAGCAACACATGGCTGCACTTCCCCCCACAACCGCATGATCAATTGAATATGCAGCAGCCATTTTAAAACACAACATCAAAGCTTACTAAACCACCTGTGGGTGAGAGATATTATTAAACATGTATGGGGACATTTGTCATAAATCAGTTAAAAATATCCACAACTAATACAATCCACCCGTTGGTCCCATACATAGGTAATAATTACAATTCATGCATTTCTACTTCTCGTAGGGGCTTAGCTATCCTCAATGCTTTTTCCCCCATACACATCACACACATAACACAATTCATGGTTACACAAATATGCCTACAACATGCGCAAGCTAATTATCCTTTCCAGCAAACAGTTACTCAATGTGGGCTTTCAATTGATGAAACGTCTTCATGATTCTTTGCCCAGAGTCCAAACCGATTTCTCCAAAATCCTCCAGCATATGTCTCCATCCTTTGTGTTTCAAACCAATCCTCTTCTTTGTCTCTCATGCTTCCCAAAACACCCTCCCCCTCACTTCCGCCTACATCATAATCTCTGCTTAGAGCTTCCTCTGCTTAGTTCACAAACTAGTCCGACTGGTTCATTTTCATCTCACTAGGGGAAGCTTTTTAACACAGCACATGATCTTAAAGTGTAAACTATGCATAATAAACATAACAAATTATTCCTTCTCCAGGAAAGGGGGAAATAAACCCCCACATGTCCTGGGCAAATAGACAAAATCCCTGGAAAACTCCAACAGGAGTTGAGCAGGATTAGCAATGTTCTTGGCAGTCTGTGTAAAGAAAATTCCAGATGATGAAAGTCCCTTGTCCTCCTCCTGGTCTTAAGGAAATGCGCAGATGAAAGTCCACTCCAATTCAGCCACCATTAGGAAATCATCTGCGTCGTCCTCAGGCTCTCACCCAATCTTCTGGTTTGCCTTATCCCATCTGGCTTGGTCATCTGCTCTGCTTGCTCCACCTCTTGATGCTCAGTACCTTAAAAGAGTAAGGGAAAAGCAGATTATATGTTCCTTCCACCTGTGCTAAAAAACATAGCTCACTGCCCACATTTCTCTACCTGACGATTTTTAAGTGCAAAACTATTGTAGAGTGCCCCCTTTTGCCTTGAAACACTTTCACGGAAAGGCATGGATTTCCAATGGAACAAATAAACTTGCATGTCTCTCTATGCCATCCTGTGAACACAGGCCTGCTATTGTCCAGTCTTTGCAGCATGGCACCTTCTAGCAAAATGCCCCATTCTATGGCAACTAAAACACTTAATGTGACTAAATCTACCATTCTGAACCACTTGCTCCCACCTCTCAAGCAAAACTGGTGTAGGAATCCCATCCATTTCCTCTCTAGGGACCCCCCCCTTTAGTAAATCAGTCCACACATGTCTCTTGGAGACCAATGGCCATGTCTTCTCTGTATCGGACTCAATTTGGCCATAGATGATCAGATTTGTAGCTTCCCGCTTAGAAGTAACAGTGACATATATCCTACTTCTGCTTTCCAGCTTAGTGCCTTTGTCCTTTGTTAGGGCATCATTAGACTTGTTTATGAGGACTGAATACCGCTCATTCAAATCTTCAGCTCTGCCTACAGGGGTTTGAACACAACTCAAAGCCACTGCAGGTTCAACATTAAATGCATTTTTACATCCTAAATCATTTGCCTTGCTTGCAGTGTCTTCCAAACAATCAGTCAGGACTGCAAGCTGCTCCTTGAGCTCACTTTGGGTATACCCCTTTTCCACTTCATTCAGTTCATCACCAGTACTATGCGGCAAACCATTCTCTCCACCATGTTCACAATTTATTTTCCTTTTTCTCTGTTGTGTATTTATTGGACATGCCTGACTCTCATCCAGAACATCACTATTATCATAATAGGACACATACTCATCATCTGAAGACTGGAGCATGTCTTCCAGATTCCATATGGGATCCGCAATCATTGCTCTCACTTTACACTTCTCCTCTAGGGCAACCATTTGACATGCATCACTTTGCATACATTCTTTGGTCATAACCAACATATCTTTCACTTTATGCAATTATTTCTAAAGGGCTTCATTCTTCTGCACCTCGCAGCAAAGGGTCTGCATGACTAACCACCCTGTAGTGGCAGCGGCTTTCTGCTCCTTCTTACAATATACGCTAAAATTTAAACACAAAACCTGTGTACCAAGTTCAGTACCAAGGTCTGGATAGATGGGAGCGCATATTTAATCAATTCCTCTGCAATGGGTTTCCAGTACCCAGAACAGACCCATGTTGGAATTGCCCCATACTTATAAGCTGATTTTTTCCCTCCTGCTTTCTTGCTTTTTTTAAACAGAGTATGCATTTCTACTCTCAGGGGGAACAAATGCAAAAACAGTCACAATTTCTATGTATTGTCCTAGCTCAAAATTGTATTTCATCCAAATATTCTATATTTAGTGACAAATGCAGTATCCTGCCCGACTACATCAAATGTGGAAAACAACAAAATTTATAATGAAAGGTATACTGGACAATTACTTAAATATCTAGTGAATATTTAAAATGAACAGACACACCAAAAGCAGTTTTGATAAAAAGCATAAAACAAAACTTTACTGGACATCAAAATACATAAAGGCCCTCACACATAAAAGTTACCATAAACATTACATAAATAACAAAACTTCACCATACACTCCTATTTCCAATGTCCCAAAGAAAGTTCAAATACTGTACTTAACTCCGGCAACAGCTTCCACTGGAACAGGACAATGAGAAATCCTTGCTGCATGCTTGGTCTTTCCGCAGCTCCTAACACAAACCTCCCAAACAGACCTCTCTTCAAACAGTATGCTAGTGACTCTATTATAGTCCTGTATACCAGAGACCATCCACAGGATATAATCATCGCTCTTGCCCAATCACAGGTCGTGTTGTGAGTGATGTCAGCAACACATGGCTGCACTTCCCCCCACAACCGCATGGTCAATTGAATATGCAGCAGCCATTTTAAAACACAACGTCAAAGCTTACTAAACCACCTGTGGGTGAGAGATATTATTACACATGTATGGGGACATTTGTCATAAATCAGTTAAAAATATCCACAACTGATACACATCGGCATCTGGTATCAGAAGGAATTCAGGTAGGGCCGTATTATGCCAGATGGGAGTGAAGTCATTATATTGGAGTACACCCAATTTGTCAAAATCTAGGTCCCAAATCTTTCTGTAATGATTCAGTAAAGATTTACAGGTCTAGCACCTTTACTGCCACTTGCAATAGCACAAAGTGGATCCAAAGTTATTTGTGCCCAATGAGGACATAAAAGTGTGCTGGATCTTGCTCTATCCATTTTATCTATATGATATAATTGGGACAATTGTGAAGTTGTCAAGCTAGCTTATATCTATTAGATCCCCAAGCAAGTGGTTTGAGCAGGGCCTCCTAGGTTTTGAAATATTTCAAGGCTACATATACCGGGTTATGCTAGAGTATGTATAATATTTTAGGAAGGAGCACCATTTTTATTAAATTAATACGTCCCATCACACCCAGAGGTAGCCCGGCCCATGCTTGGATTTTTGATTTAATCATGGTGAATAAGGGTTCTATATTAAGGAAATATATTCAGCGGGGGATATGGTCACATACACCCCTAAATATTTAATAGTGTTGACCCGTTGTAAAGGGAGGTGAGTCTGTATCCGAGAGGGAGGCAAACTGTCAATGGGTAAAATTTGAGACTTTTCCCATTTAATTTTAAAGCTGGAAAAAGAGCTGAACTGTTCTATTGTTTATTAGGCAGTATGGAGAGAGTAATCCGAATCCGCTAAGTAGAGCACCGTATCATCTGCATATGTGTTAAGTTTTTCTATCAGAGGACCACATCGTAAACCCTGAATTGCTAGATTTGACCAAATAGAAATAGTAAGGGGTTCTGCTGCAAGGGCATATAGTAGGGGAGACAATGGGCAACTCTGTCTCGTGCCTCTGGTCAGGCCAAAGGAATCTGACATCCATCCGTTTGCCACCACTCTCGCTACTGGAGTCTGGTACAACAGCTGTTGATGAACCTAGGGCCAAAGCCATAGCTTGCCAAGCATTTCCCCAGATAGCACCACTCCACCAAGTCAAACGATTTAGCCATGCCCAGGGTCACCACCACTCTTGAGCTAATATTCTCGTGAAGGGCCTGTAATTTAATGTACAATCTCCTAAGATTGAACAAGGTGTTACGGCCTGGCATAAAGCCCGCTTGGTCTGCATGAATCAAGGTTAGAATAACCTGATTAAGTCGTAATGCAAGCACTCTGGCTAGGATTTTAACATCCACTTGTAATAGGGATATTTGACGGTAGGATTCAGGTAGCCCTGGATCCTTTCCAGGCTTAGGTATGAGAACTATAATTGCTTCCCTCATGCTTCCCTCCATGCCGTGCTAGGACAAGCCCCCTAACTTTACTACCACTTTAATGAAATATTTGTTTTAACCACTTAAGGACTGCCCACGTACATATACTGTGGCAGGGTGGCCCTTAAGCGCAAAATTATGTACCAGTACATGATTTCTTCTTCCTGGTTTTGGGCGCATGCGTGAGCCGCTGGGGACCCGCTGTGATTGGACACAGCGGGAGCCAATCAGCGGGTCTGGTGGATTGTTCAGAGAGAGGCAGAATGGCGGTTTGCCTATGTAAAGTAGGCAGTCCGCCGTTCTGCCAGAGGGGAAATTTGAGATCTTGTGTTTCTGCTAAGCCGAAACACGGATATCTGTTTTCCTTTAGTTAAAGCACATTCCCCCATAGTTAGAAAGCACCCCCTAGGGACACATTTAACCCTTTGATTGCCCCTGATGTTAACCCCTTCCCTGCTAGTGTCATTAGTGCAGTGACAGTGCATTTTTTTAGCCAGTATTG
Source organism: Glandirana rugosa (assembly GCA_018402905.1). NCBI lineage: Eukaryota > Metazoa > Chordata > Amphibia > Anura > Ranidae > Glandirana > Glandirana rugosa. Next base: position 573,878 of record BLSH010319913.1, on the reverse strand, counting down.
GTATCACTGGCCCCCAAAAAAGTGTCACTTAGTGTCAGATTTGTCCGCCGCAATGTTGCAGTCCCACTAAAAATCGATGATCGCCAACATTACTAGTAAAAAAGATTTAAAAAAATAAAAAGTCCCTAAATCTATCCTATAGTTTGTAGCAGCTATAACTTTTGCGCAAACCAATCAATATACACTTATTGGGATTTCTTATACCAAAAACATGTAGCAGAATATATATTGGCCTAAATTAATGAAGACATTTGATTTTTTACACATTTTTTTTGGATATGTTTTATAGCAGAATGTAAAAAAAATATTGTTTTTTTTCTCCAAAATTTACGGTCTTTTTGTGTTTATTGCGCAAAAAAAAAAAACGCAGAGGTGATCAAATACCACCAAAATAAACCTCTATTTGTGGGGGAAAAAAAGTAATTGCCGTATTGAAAAAAATGGCCTGGAAAAGTGGGAAAATCCTTCTGGAGTTAAAGTGGTTATAAAGAGCAAAAGCCGCTGCATATCTTTGCTGTATCTAGCAAGGTGCCCAGTTTGGGCACTTACATTTTTACCCCCTCCAGCATGGTCCTTTTTCCTTGCACTGGTGCATGTATTCTTGGCAGATTGACTCCTAAAAAAGGCCATTCATATATGTAGACTCTTTGGGGTTAATTTACTAAAGGCAAATCCACTCTGCACTACAGCTGCTGATTTATTTGACCCGGGCCTCCCTCTGATTATCCTGCAGCCAGTCACAGCGAATTTCCACACCGTCAGGTGCATACACACAATCCTGCTCATTACTCCAATGACCAATCCAGGGGATGAGTTTTGATGCTTTATTGTAGAACTTGGATAGGAGAAGGGAATGGATGGGACACTCCAAGTTAACTAACTCCAAGCGAGGACAACTTTTCCCTATATCTTTACAGCAGACTGTCAGTGGCACTACATAGCAGACTGATCCCAGTGACGCAGGTAGCAAACTGATCTCAGTGAAACTAGTCCCTTTTTAAGCAGAAGAGGATAAGCTGGACTTTGTTTCTTCAAGACACTCACCAGTGTCTCCTTTCTAGCTCACACACCCAGTTAGCTGACTATGAGGAGCAGGAGGGGGATTCTAGCAACTCAGTCTCAGGGATCCCCTTATGGGTCTGTACTCACACCATGTCCCGGGACAGCTGGCAGCCTCCTTCCAATTTCCAAGGGACAATTTGCCACTGTGATACCAGACAGGATCCGAGGACGCCCGCCTCTGTCAGCTTTAAAGGAACTCTGGGCTGTGGCTTCAAAAACTCCAGCTAGGCCTCGACCAGGCCCAGAATCCAACAGCCTCCTGGATAGGCCTCAGGCCTAGCAGCCAGAAGCTGAACACCCACCTCCACCCCTTAGGTCTGGGTGGGCCTTTAGTGAATCAACCCCCCGTATAAATAACAGATTAAGACCCCTAATACAAAGGATGCTAGAAAACAAGTTTCATGGTAAAGACAGCCTGTCTGATGTAACGTGTGGTAAACATACACTCAGATAATGTCAACTAGAACAAAAAAAAAAAAAAAGAATAAAATTGAAAATTAAATCAGCATATATGTGCTACATTTTTTTTAAAACTGGAGAACATACAGTATCTCACAAAAGTGAGTACACCCTTCACATTTTTGTAAATATTTTATTATATTTTTTTATGTGACAACACTGAAGAAATTTCACTTCAGCCTGTCAGTACTCAGACCATATGCCGCACACTGCATTAAATTGATCTGTATGGCTCATCCCAGAAGGAAGCCTCTTGTAAAGATGATGCACAAGAAAGCCTGCCAACAGTTTGCTGAAGACAAGCAGACTAAGGGCATGGGTTACTGGAACCATGTCCTGTGGTTTGATGAGACCAAGATAAACTTATTTGGTTTGCATGGTGTCAAGCATGTGTGGCGGCAACCAGGTGAGGAGTACAAAGACAAGTGTGTCTTGCCTACAATCAAGCATGGTGGTGGGAGTGTCATGGTCTGGGGCTGCATGAGTGCTGCCGGCACTGGGAAGCTACAGTTCATTGAGGAAACCATCAATGCCAACATGTACTGTGACATACTGAAGCAGAGCATGATCCCTTCCCTTCGGAGACTGGGCCACAGGGCAGTATTCTAACATGATAACAACCCTGAAAACACCACCAAGATGACCTCTGCCTTGCTAAAGAAGCTGAGGGTCAAGGTGATGGACTGGCCAAGCATTTCTCGTGACCTAAACCCTATTGAGCATCTGTGGGGCATTTTCATATGGAAGGTGGAAGAGGGCAAGGTCTCTAACATCCACCAGCTCCGTGATGTTGTCATGGAGGAGTGGAAGAGAACTCCAGTGGCAATCTGTGAAGCTTTGGTGAACTCCATGCCCAAGAGGGCTAAGGCAGTGCTGGAAAATAATGGTGGACACACAAAATATTGACACTTTGGGCCCAATTTGGACATTTTGACTTAGGGACGTACTCACTTTTGTTGCCAGCAGTTTAGACATTAATGGCTATGTGTTGAGTTATTTTGAAGGGACAGCAAATTTACATTAAAAGCTGTACACTCACTACTTTACATTGTAGCAAAGTGTAATTTCTTCAGAGTTGTCACGTGAAAAGGTATAATCAAATATTTACAAAAATGTGAGAGGTGTACTCACTTATGTGAGATACTGTATGGAAATACAATAAAACAATATTACTGCAGTAAAATATGTATGATTATGATGTCCGGCCCCCCTTATGCTGTTAAAAATAGTATGCTAATAGTACAACTCAAATTTCCAAAAAGTTGGGACACTGTGTAAAATCTACATAAAAAACAGAATGCAATGATTTGCAAATCTCATAAACCCATGATATTTTCACAATAGAAAATAGAAAACATATCAAATGTTTAAATTGAGAAAATTGACCATTTAAAAGAAAATTAGGTAATTTTGAAATTGATGGCAGCAACATGTCTCAAAAAAGTTGGAATAGGGCAAAAAAAAGGTGGCAAAGTAAGTGGTACTAACAAGGAAGAGATGGAAGATCATTTTGCAATTAATTAGGTTAACTGGCAATAGATCAGCAACATGAGTGTGAAAAAAAGAGCATCTTAGAGAGCCAATGGGGTTGATTTACTAAAGGCAAATAGACTGTGCACTTTGCAGTTGGACTCTGAAAGAGCAGTTGCTCCAGGGCTTAGTAAATAAGCAAAAGCTCTGCTGACTTCCATCATCCAATCACGTGCAATCAAAAATGCAGTCTTTTTATTTTCCTTGAACATGAATGAGTATTTTTTTGCAAAGCGATGCCTTACGTCATTTACTAAGCTCTGGGCAACTACACTTTGCAAAGTGCACAACCTTTTTGCCTTTAGTAAATCAACCCCACTATGCTTTCCTGTTCTCATTGCCACATAGCACCACATTTGCATTAGTGTTGTGGCGTCAATAGGGCTAGGTATGTTGATTGGGATTTGGTCTCTCTAATGCTAAATTGATCAATGAGCTCTAGGGATGCACTCACACATCTTCTTTGCTCATCACCATCGGATTTAAGTAAATATGTTACACATTTTTATACCAACTGCTATTTCCATCATGTTTAATACATGCCTCCCAAGTTTCTGAGATGAGAATGTGGTACACCATTTGTCTCAGTGTAGTTGAAGTCCAGATACATGAACTATCAAAAATAATTCCAAAAATGAGTTGAGTAGTCCCACAGGTGCATTTATTTACCAATATTTTTCCTTTATATGAGATATTCAGAATGACAACTGCAAAAGGCTAAATGAAAGGTTAAAGCAGAACTACAGTATCTCACAAAAGTGAGTAAACCCCTCACATTTTTGTAATTATTTTATTATATCTTTTCATGTGACAACACTGAAGAAATTACACTTTGCTACAATGTAGAGTAGTGAGTGTACATCTTGTATAACAGTGTAAATTTGCTGTCCCCTCAAAATAACTAAACACACAGCCATTAATGTCTAAACCGCTGGCAACGAAAGTGAATACACCCCTAAGTGAAAATGTCCAAATTGGGCCCAATTAGCCATTTTCCCTCCCCAGTGTCATGTCAGTTAGTGTCTGGGCAGACAACGGACTATAGGGGCCACTTTGGGGTCTAGGAGGCTATCCTCATCTAGCCAGATGGTCATGGACCGGTGGTAGATCCCCCCGGCCCACCAAACAAGTACCCCATTTTCTCCCTACCAGGAATACTAATGATCTGGTTTAAAATGATCCATATTGATGCCCTTCCACCTTAACTGAAGACCACGCCCAGCAACCATTTGCCCCTCCGCCATACATCTCTTCTCTGCCGGTAGTAATACTACATTTATCCTTGTCGGATTACACATACAGCCACTGCACCCACATCTACAGATGTTACTAGGACAGAAAAGAATCTCTTCTTTAGGAAAAACACCACTGTGCTGCATTTTGCCCGTTGTAACTTACCCTGATGAAGGGCTCATTTTGGACCCGAAACATATATGTTGGGTACCTAACTCCACTTTCGGACAATGAAACTATCTACTTTGAATTCTGTCCTTGAAGCATATGTGAATGCACATTTGGTGAATTATATGACTATGTAACAGACATTTTATATGTTGATTTCTAAATGTCGGTCCCTCTTGTGAGTGACAAGTCTTTTTTATATGATATGAAATAAATTGTTATACTTTTAACATAGTTGTGGTATGGTTACCTATTTAAAGTCCCACCAAGGGGATATTCCTGTTGTTTGCATCCAACCATATGGGGATAAAGTAACCATCACCTAGCCTTACTGACGGTGGAACTACATTCTCAATCTCTCATACTGGTCACTGGAAGATCAACATGGCACCTCATGGCAAAGAATTCTATGAGGATCTGAAAAAAAGAATTGTTGCTCTTCATAAAGATGGCCTAGGCTATAAGAAGATTGCCAAGACCCTGAAACTGAGCTGCAGCTTGGTGGCCAAGACTATACAGCGGATTAACAGGACAGATTCCACTCAGAACAGGCCTTGCCATAAGTGATTCTGCATTTCCTCCTTCACAGCGGAAAGCGGTCTGCGGGTGCTGGGCACTCGATCTCCTCAGGCATCTGTCGATTGTCAGCAATACACAGAGAACTGACAGGGGAGCATGAATGTATTCTGTGTCTCTGCAATGCAGGGACTGGAATCCATCTCTTCCCCTCGGTAAAAGCAGCACATACAGTACACAAAAACACTGGCTAGGCACACAGATAACCCTTTGATCGCCCTAGATGTTTAGCCCCTTTCCAGCCAGTGTCATTAGTACAGTGACAGTGCAAATTTTTAGCACTGGCCCCTTTATTATGCTGGCCATACACTATGCAAAAAATCATTCCAACTTGTTTTTGTGTAACGAACATTCAGCCGTGAGAGCAAACGATTGTGCCATCATGTAATGACCAAATTTTGATCGATAAATCGTTCAATGTCACAAATGCCCAGTGCAAACAGTTCAATATTCAACAGATGATAAACACATTATCCTTTCAATTTATCATCTGTTTGGCAGAATTTTCCAACCTGTTCCTTCAATTTTTCGGCTCTGAAATTTTAAAACCGATTTTCTATTTGTGCCCATTAACTGAGCGAAAAAAGAATTAATGGTCCAAATGACTTCGGCTAGTGTATGGTCAGCATTAGTGTCACTGATTCACGCAAAGTGTCAAAAGTGTCAGTTAGTGTGCGATTGTCCACCGCAATATTGCAATCCCACTAAAAGTATACAAATATTCTTTTGTATAATTATATCCCATAGTTTGTAGACATTATAAAGTCCATGTAAACCAATCAATATATGATTATTGGGATTTTTTTCGCCAAAAACACAGCAGAATACATAGTGGCCTAAATTTATAAGGGAAATTCAATTTTTTAAAATGGATGTGTTTTAATAGCAGAAAGTAAAAAAACTTTTTTTTTTTTCAAAATTGTCGGTCTTTTTTTGCTTATTGCACAAAAAAAAAAAACACAGTGGTGATCAAATACCACCAAAAGAAAGCTTTATTTGTGGAAAAAAATGAGTGTGTACAGTGTCGCAGGACGGTGCAATTATCAGGTATAGTAACGAGGGCCGTATCGCAAAAAATGAGCTAAATCTTCTGGAGGTCAAGCGGTTAATTAAAGAGGGACAGAGGGATTTGGTTCCAAAAAAGGGACAGTCCCTCCAAATGAGGATCAGTTGGGAGCTATGCTTTATAAAAGCATACACAATCTTTCACATCAGCCTTTGCATTCTGTATTGTGAGCAGAAACCCGAGTATGAAGAGGAAAAGCATGCTAACACAGAAAGAACATGCTACCTTTGTTAAGATGGTGTCTCTGGTGGAAAATTAACCTAGAACTCCAATGCTGCAAGGGCTCAGGGTTGCGCTCTCAGCATACATGCTGCCATACTAACCATGCCTTTACTTCTGCTTTACAGCTGGCTTGCCCGTTGATCGGTATGATTTAGATTCCAAGAGAGGTTATGTAAGGTCAGTAAATACAAGTCACAACACTTCTTCCATGGACTGTAACAGTAATTACAAGGACAGCTATTTCTCAGGCTGCATACAGAGACAAGGGACTCATCAGTCTTCACCAACCAATTAACCTAGAGCAATAGCCTTGAACAGCAGGCTTATTGGTTTTGCTTACAAAAATATTTACTTCCATAGGAGATTGGTTGTTTTAATGATTTCTTGTATAAGAAATACACATTTATCAGGATTACCAGGAAAAAAATGTAGACATTGCTGGACATGTTTTTGATGTCAGCAAAAGGAAGCCCCCATATTTGCTTTGCTAAGCTAATCTTCCTATTACATTTCAATAGGAAAAAAAAAAAAAAAAAAATCAGAGGGAAGGAGTTGCCCCCTTCCTGACCAGGCCATTTTTTGTGATATGGCACTGCGTCAATTTAACTGACGACAATGTACCAAAACAAAATTGACGTCCTTCTTTCCCCACAAATAGAGCTTTCTTTTGGTGGTATGTGATCACCTCTGCAGTTTTTATTCTTTGTGCTATAAACAAACAAAGGACGAATATTTTGAAAAAAAAATTTTTTTTTACTTTTTGCTATAATACAAATCCAAAAAAAAAAATATATATATAAAAAAAAATATTCATCAGTTTAGGCCGATATATATTCTTCTACATATTTTTGGAGAAAAAAAAATCGCAATAAGCGTATATTGATTGGGTTGTGCAAAAGTTAATCGTGTCTACAAACTATGGCATAGATTTAGGGACTTTTATTTTTTTAATTGTTTTTACTGGTAATGTCGGTGATCTGTGATTTTTAACGGGACGGCAACATTGCGGCAGACAAATCTGACATTAATGGAACAGTGACATTATTACATTGATCAGTGCTATAAAAATGCAGTGATCAATATAAAAAAGGACACTGGCAGGGAAGGGCTTAACAGTGGGGGGCGATCAAGGGGTTAACTGTGTTCCCTAGGTGTGTTCTAACTGTAGGGGGGATTGGCTGGCAGGGACATGGCAGAGATCATTGTTCCCGATCACTGGAAACAGTAGATCTCTGACATGTCCCCTGTCAGAACGGGGATCCACCTTGTTTACATAGGCAGATCCCCATTCTGCCTCTGTACTAGGTTATCGCGGGTCGCCAGTGGACAACGAATCTGCCTGACCCGCGGGCACACTCCCGAAGCATGCAGCGGGCACGCACACCGACTATCGCGCCTGCGTGAGCCATCATAGAGCTAAGGCGATTTGCACAGGAGAGCAGACCTGCTGCCGTATAATGATATAACGTTATACGGCGGCTGGTCGGCAAGTGGTTAGGAAACAGTCATTTTTGCCCAATTTGCATCCTTCACTATGTTGACTGACTTTTACTATATTACTATATTTACGATTACTATAATACCTATGGCCTCATACACACAGGCGTTATTAATGCCGCATTTTTGAGCTCTTTTTACAGCTTAAGAACGCCATGTTATTCAATGTCGGCTGTTACCTTGTGATCGGCTGTGATCTACTCACAGCCAATCACATGTAATTTAAACAGAGCGGTAACTCACTGTTACCAGCTCTTCTCTCCTCACACAGTTTCCAGTGTGAGGAGAGAAGAGCTAGGATCAGTGAGTTACTGATCTGTAAAGCACCAAACACACACTGTCACATCACCCCTGTCCCCCCCCCCCCCCAATGCACCTGTCACCCAACAGTCACCCCATCTGCCCCCATAAAGTGCACCTGTCATCATAAATTTCCCCTTTATGTTGACATGATATTAGATGTGTAATTTATGTCCCTAGAATACCTGACGGCGCTCCCTGCATGCTGGGCCTCTGTTTTGGGGTATAATTTGCGGTATGCATATGCTGGGTGTGGGAAATAACCTGTTACTATAAGACAATTTTGTGAAAAAAAAATCTTTATTTTGCAAAGAATTGTGGGAGAAAAAATTACAACTTCAAAAAATTCACCGTGCCTCTTACTAAATACCTTGGACTGTCTACTTTCCAAAAAGGGGTCATTTGGGGGGTATTTGTACTTTCCTGGCTTGTTAGGCTGGGTTCACACTACATTACACCGACATTACTACCGACATTAGGAGCACAAGTTGCATTACGTCACAAAAACAATGATTCCCTATGAGAGCCATCTTAACTGGTCCGACTTGTGTTTCCTGTTCCTGTAGGGTTCCTGTACTACTTTTGTCCGACTTTGATCCTACTTTAGCTCATTGAAAGGCATTGAAGTCGGATCAAAGTCAGATCAGTGTCTTCACTGATCTGACTTTGGCATGCGACTTGTGCTCTGGGGATCTTGAAGGGGAACTCCACGCCAAATTTAAATAAAAAAAGGCATGGGGTCCCCCTTTGGTCTGGTACAGATTTTAAGGGGAACCCCCGCACCAAAAAATGGCGTGGGGTCCCCCCCAAAATCCATACCAGACCCTTATATGAGCACGCAGCCCGGCAGGCCAGGAAAGGGGGTGGGGATGAGCGAGCGCCCCTCCTGGACCATTCCAGGCCGCATGCCCTCAACATGGGGAGTATGGGTGCTTTGGGGCAGGGGGGCTCTGTGCCCCCCACCCCAAAGCACCTTGTCCCCATGTTGATGAGGACAAGGGCCTCTTCCCGACAACCCTTGCCGGTGGTTGTCGGGGTCTGCGGGTGGGGACTTATCGGAATCTGGAAGCCCCCTTTAACAAGGGGGGCCCACAGATCCCAGCCCCCCACCCTATGTACATCGTACCCCTACCCATTTACCTGGAAAAAAGTACAAAAAAATACACTACACAGCTTTTTAAAATATTTTATTAAATCAGCTCCGGCGTGTGACATCATGGGGCGGGGCCTCCGGGTGATGTCAGCGGGTGGCCCCGTCCTATGCCAACATAAGGCACAGCACACAGCGGAGAGGGCATTCGTGAAGGAGATCACGTTGTGTCAACATGGGAAGAAGAAGAGAGGAAGAGCAGAGGGAAGAAGACAGCGGAGAAGACCAGCAAAAGAGCAGAAGACGCCGTAGAGAAGGAGAAGACAGAAGACCCCGCAAAAGAGCCAAAGAAAGAAGAGCCGGAGAGGGGAGAAGAAGCCGGAGCTGATTTAATAAAATATTTTAAAAAACTGTGTAGTGTGTTTTTTTGTATTTTTTTTCCCGGGTAAATGGGTAGGGGTGCAATGTACCCCATACTCATTTACATAGGGTGGGGGGGGTGGGATCTGGGGGCCCCCTTGTTAAAGGGGGCTTCCAGATTCCGATAAGTCCCCACCCACAGACCCCGACAACCACCGGCAAGGGTTGTCGGGAAGAGGCCCTTGTCCTCATCAACATGGGGACAAGGTGCTTTGGGGTGGGGGCGCAGAGCCCCCCCAGCCCCAAAGCACCCATACTCCCCATGTTGAGGGCACGCGGCCTGGTATGGTCCAGGAGGGGGGGCACTCGCTTGTCCCCACCCCCATTCCTGGCTTGCCGGGCTGCGTGCTTGGATAAGGGTCTGGTATGGATTTTGGGGAGGATAAATCTGGTAAAATCCGTACCAGACCAAAGGGCCTGGTATGCTCCTGGAGGGGAACCCCATGCCATTTTTTTTTCAAATTTGGCATGGAGTTCCCCTTCAAGATCCCCAGAGCATAAGTCGCATGCCAAAGTCGGATCAGTGAAGACACTGATCTGACTTTGATCCGACTTCAATGCCTTTCAATGGGCTAAAGTAGGATCAAAGTCAGACAAAAGTAGTACAGGAACCTTTTTCAAAGCTCTCATAGGGAATCATTGTTTTGTGCTCCTAATGTCAGTCTGAGAATCGGACTAGTGTGAACCCAGCCTTATGGTCTCAAGAAATGATATAGGCCATCAGTATATCAGGTGTGATCAATTTTCAATGATTGGCACCATAGCTTGTAGACTCTATAACTTACACAGGACAAAATAATATACACTTATTTGGGTTATTTTTACCAAAGATATGTAGCAGTATAAATTTTGGCCAAAATGTATGAAGAAAAATTACTAATTTGCAAAATTTTATGACAGAAACAAAGAAAATGCATTTTTTCACAAAATTTTCAAAATGTTTTAATTTATAGCACAAAAAATATATAACCCACTAGTAGTGATTAAATACCACCAAAAGAAGGCTCTATTTGTGTGAAAAAAAGGACGCAAATTTCATATGGGTACAGTGTTGCATGACTGATTAATTGTCATTCAAAGTGTGATAGTGCTGAAAAATGGCCTTGACAGGAAGGGGGTTTTTGTGCCCAGTAATGAGGTGGTTAAAAACGTGCATTAGCGCCGTAGCAACGTTAACCAGTGTTTTATGTTTAAAATGTCATTGGTCACTTTATTTAAGAAAAAAACAGTAAATTCTTGTCAAAAATTACCCAAAGCGCCTTTGCACCCCTGTGGAATTGTGGGTTGGATAGAGGAGAGAGGAGGACAGAGAGAAAAATGGCCACTGCAGTGTCCCAGCATGAGTTGATAACTGCTGGGGAGGCCTTGTGGGACGTGAGCCACCCGCAACACGGTGATCACATATTGAAGGAGAAGCTGTGGAATAACATTACTTCTTCCATTACCCGGGGTGGGAGGAGATGACCCCACATGAACAGCATGATACAAGTAAAGACTTTTTCATGGAATGCCTGTTCTGTTTATAGTGTAAAATGCAGAACACTTACCTATTCTTTTCCACTTTACTATTTTCTAATATTCTTTAGCCAAAAAAGTACAGAAGCGTTGGAAGTCCCTCCGGGACCGTGTGCGGAGGGACCTCACGGAAGAACAGAAGGCTGCACGATCTGGAGCATCTACTCCACAAAAAAAGCCGCACGTGTATGCTGCCAACCTGACATTCGTTAGGCAATCAATGCTCAACAGGAGCAGTGTGTAATTGTTTTTAAAATGTGTTCTTTTTATACCCCTCTGTATATTAATTTGCAGCTGATCCAGAATTTGTATAACTAATTAATTAAATATATTTTTTGTAGGACAACATCCAATATAGCTGCTAAAAGAAAGGAGCCGGAGGAAGACCAGCAGGTGGACAGACCCACCACCAGTGCCACGGACAACGCTGGACAAGCATCTGCTCCAGTCAGTGATGTTGGCCGCCCTGCTATGGAGACAAGACATGAGGTAAGTGTCCGACTGTTATGTCTGCCTGTCCAATGTCTGACTGTCTATCTACCTGCATTCCAATCTATATTTTTCTTTAATTTGCAGGAATCCATCGCCAGCAAGAGTATGAGGAGGTGCCCAGTGGTGCTGTTGTCTGTGGCTCTGGGCATGGGCGTGGGCTTGGCTGTACCCAGCAACAGAGGGGGGCAGTGCAGCATTGGACACAGAGGGAGAGGATAGGGTCATAGCACTGCTAAACGGAGTGCGACAGGAGAGGCGCAGTCTGGATCCTTTTTTTGACCCACACAACAGATGCGCCTCTTTCTGTCTCTATATTTTCCATCTGCTAGAGGACATTGGGAGAGACCTTGAGGTGGAGTGTATGGATCGGATAACTACGCAATGTATGGAGTAACGGAGGAGAACGAATCACCAATCAGTCGATCTATACACTACATCTCAGGATCCCCCAATGGCCTCTAGTACCTCAGCAGTGCTATGACCCCGCTCTCTATCAGCCCCCTCCTCAGCAGCAGCCACCACCCACCATGGCCCAGACCCCATATTATGGGCCGCAGAGCTATGTGGACTGTTCACCATCCCATTCTTACATCCCTGAGCGCCAGCCCCAATCCTCTCCCCCCTTCACAATCATCATATCCCCATGCCTCCCAGCCCACATACCATAACTTGTAAATAATAAAAATGTTTTTCTTTTACCAAAAAATATTTATGATTGCTTTCATTTGTATTGGATGTACATTAGCACACCTTTGCTCTCTGCTTGGGACAAACGTATGCTGAGCTCATATAGGGCTAGCATGCGTTTGCCCCATGCAGAATGAAAATAAACATTTTCCATTCTGCATGGGACAAGCATATGTTGAGCTCAAATAGGGCCAGCATGTATTTGCCTCATGCAGACCAAACAGGGCCAGCATGCATTTGCCCCATGCAGAATGAAAATAAACACTTTTCACTCTGCATGGGACAAACGTATGCTGAGCTTGTATAGGGCTAGCATGCTTTTGCCCCATGCAGAATAAACACTTTCATTCTGCATGGGACAAACGTATGCTGAGCTCAAATAGGGCCAATGTGCGTTTGCCCCATGCAGAATGAAAAGAAACACTTTTCACTCTACATGGAACAAACGTATGCTGAGCTCAAATAGGGCCAGCATGCATTTGCCCCATGCAGAATGAAAATAAACACTTTGGATTCTGCATGGGACAAACGTATGCTGAGCTCAAATAGGGCCAGCATGCATTTGCCCCATGCAGAATGAAAATAAACACTTTTCATTTTGCATGGGACAAATGTATGCTGAGCTCATACAGGGCTAGCATGCGTTTGCCTCATGCAGAATGGAATAGACTCGTGGAGCAAATGAAGAAACATGGACACAAAAAGAACTAACATGAATACGATCTTTTTTATTAAAATAAATTATTCACGACTAGAAGAAAAGCTGATTAATGAAGACATTTTTTATTTAAATGTAATCTAATTGCCATGTCACCTCTCCATCCAGTGATACAAAAAATTTGGTAACTTTATTTTGGATTGTCATGACCCGTGAACTGAGCACGATGACTTGGGTTGCTGGGCTCGGGTTCCACATTGCTCCTGTCATTGTCCCTAAAAAAATTGTGTAGATCACAGCATGCCAGGAATACCCTGATTGCGTTCTCAAAATCCAGTTGCATGGAGGATAGCAAAACCCTCCATTTTGCCGTGCAGACACCAAATGCACGGCTGAGCCTATAATTAAAAATTCCTTTTTTTACGGCTGAGGCCAGAGCCACTATATGGCCTCATCAGGTTTTCTGACAGTCTGAAGGCCTCGTCAGCAACCATCACCAAGGGCAAATTTGGTTCTTCTGTGCAAGGTCTGTTGTGTGGAATGTTCAGGCTTCCCTCATGCAGACGACGTCTGAATGCCGATTCACGGAATATGCGGGCGTCGCCTTGGCTGCCGTATGCTCCCACATGAATGAACAGGAATCTTAGATGGGCATCAGACAATGCCAGCAGGACCACAGGAAAGTATTTCTTATAATTTAAATAAGATGATCCGGAGTTGGGAGGCTTCTTCACCCGGATATGCTTCTCATCCAGGGCTGCAATGCAATTCGGGAACTGCATCTTTTCCCAGAAAACATCCACAACAGATTCCCAGATTTGCTCTGTGGGCTCCAGCATCACTACTGCATGCAGCTCCTCCCAAATTGCCACACAGGTAGACATGATTATCAAAGATATCGTTGCAACTCCAAGGGGGAAATAGTGGTGAAGTGACACGAAACTCTGTCCTGTGGCAAGGAACCTAATATAACATAAAAATAATTATTTTATTTAAATGAAAAAAGCATAGAAATAAAGAGTCCTACCCCTAGCACTATCCACTAACCATATCCCCTACCCCTAACCCCATATCCAAACCACTATTCCCTAAAACCTAACCCTAGCCCTGTCCCCTAACCCCTAAAGCCCCCTAACTCCTATTTTCTAGAACCCTACCCCCTAAATCATATGTGTACTTTATAAAATTTCACTTACCGGAGTGTCACTAGCAACCTTTCCTCTGGTGACACAGGACGCCGCATCTCGGTGTCCATCCTGGTCAATCTTGGGCACAGCTTCTCCAAGAGCTCATCAAAGAGCGTGACCTACATCTGTGTAAAATTAAAAAATTTGGCAGGATGTATGTGCAGTTATGAAAACATCTGCGTGAAGTACCCCACTGACAGCTGCTGGGATACCAGGGTCCAGGAGCGACATCACCTGCTGCATCTCTCCTCCTCCAACTGCCTCCTTCTCCACATCCTCCACAAGATGATGAGCAGGATTGCTTCATCGATCTTCTGGACAACATTGTGAAAAATCTGAAGAAATTGCAAAATCGCAAACTCCAACAAACTGCAACAAACTAAACTCTTGCCTCTCTCTCTCTCCAACCAAAATGGCACCGTCACATGATATCTAATGATTTTTATTCGTTTTTCTTGGCATTGTGGGTAATTTGGGAGTGGACAATAGGAGAGGGATGTATTTTTAAAAAAACACATCTTAGTGCTGACGCTCAATAGTGCGCATTAACGCCAATGCAAAACGCTGATGAAATCACATTTTTAATGCCGCTTTTTTCCTGGCGTCGGTACCGATGTAAGAGCTTGTTTTTAATAGCGCCCATGTGTATGAGGCCATGTAGTACAGCAATGTGATATATACAGTATCTCACAAAACTGAATACACCCCTAACATTTTTGTAAATATTTTATTATATATTTTCATGTGACAACACTGAAGAAATAACACTTTGCTACAATGTAAAGTAGTGAGTGTACAGCTTGTATAACAGAGTACATTTGCTGTCCCCTCAAGATTACTCAACACACAGCCATTAATGTCTAAACCGCTGGCAACAAAAGTGAGTACACTCCTAAGTGAAAATGTCCAAATTGGGCCCAAAGTGTCAATAGTTTGTGTGGCCACCATTATTTGTCAGCACTGCCTTAACCCTCTTGGGTATGGAGTTCACCAGAGCTTCACAAGTTGCCACCGGAGTTCTCTTCCACTCCTCCATGACAACATCACGGAGCTGGGGGATGTTAGAGGCCTTGTGCTCCTCCACCTTCTGTTTGAGGATGCTCCACAGATGCTCAATAGTGTTTAGGTCTGGAGATATGCTTGACCAGTCCATCACCTTTACCCTCAGCTTCTTTAGCAAGGCAGTGGTCACATTGGAGGTGTGTTTGGGGTCGTTATCATGTTGGAATACTGCCCTGCGGCCAAGTCTCCAAAGGGAGGGGATCATGCTCTGCTTCAGTATGTCAGTACATTTTGGTATTCATGGTTCCCTCAATGAACTGTAGTTCCCCAGGGCCGGCAGCACTCATGCAGCCCCAGACCATGACACTCCCACCACCATGCTTGACTGTAGGCAAGACACACTTGTCTTTGTACTCCTCACCTTGTTGCCGCCACACACCCTTGACACCATCTGAACCAAATAAGTTTATCTTGGTCTCATCAGACCACAGGACATGGTTCCAATAATCCATGTCTTTAGTCTGCTTGTCTTCAGCAAACTGTTTGCGGGCTATCTTGTGGATCCTCTTTAGAAAAGGCTTCCTTCTGGGATGACAGCCATGCAGACCAAGTTTATGCAGTGTGCGGCGTATGGTCTGAGCACTGACAGGCTGACCCCCTTCAACCTCTGCTCAATGCTGGCAGCGCTCATACGCCTATTTCCCAAAGACAACCTCTGGATATGATGCTGAGCATGCGCACTCAACTTCTTTGTTTGACCATGGCGAGGCCTGTTCTGAGTGGAACCTGTCCTGTTAAACCGCTGTATAGTCTTGGCCACCATGCTGCAGCTCATTTTCACGGTCTTGGCAATCTTCTTATAGCCTAGGCCATCTTTATGTAGCGCAAAAATCTTTTTTTCAGATCCTCAGAGAGTTCTTTGCCATGAGGTGCCAAGTTGAACTTCCAGTGACCAGTATGAGAGAGTGAGAGCAATAACATTAAATTTAACACACCTGCTCCCCATTCACACCTGAGACCCTGTAACACTAACGAGTCACAAGACACCAGGGAGGGAAAAAGGCCAATTGGGGCCAATTTAGACATTTTCACTTAGGGGTGTACTCACTTTTGTTGCCAGCGGTTTACACATTAATGGCTGTGTGCTGAGTTAATTTGAGGGGACATCAAATTTACACTGTTATACAAGCTGTACACTCACTACTTTACATTGTAGCAAAGTGTAATTTCTTCAGTGCTGTCACATTAAAAGATAGAATAAAATATTTACAAAAATGTGAGGGGTGTACTCACTTTTGTGAGATACTGTATCTCACAATAAAAAACATTTACAGTGATCCTAATGACATAGTGTCCATGAAAACATAAATAGATAAAAGATAAAATTACAATAGTGTCCTGTGCTTACATACAAAAGCGAATCCAATAACGATACAAAATGTTCTGTAAACAGATGTGAACAGAATCAATGTGCCCACTTCAATCTTTCATTGTTCTCTTCTGTGAACAAATATACATGTTGCAACAAATAACATTCCACCCTGTGATAAATGTCCTTCTGTGCACCACCCTTTCTCCACAAAGATCAGATCTGCACCCACCCTATTAAAATGCCTTTCTTTCTCAAATAAAGGCACATAAAGCTCAAGCTGTCTCACAAGGCTATGAGGCGTCTCTCAGCTTCTCGGGACTCCAGTCTGCAGTGCCTCCCCTCCTCAATAGAGCAAAAGCAGTTGCAAGCTGTCTCTTAAGGAATCCTCTGCTTATGTGGATGACTGTTTCAGACTCTAAAGGAGGTTGGTTCACCCACAGAAAGAACATTTTCACCTAGTGTAAAAAATTCTTATAATTTATTAAAAAAAACTATTATACTCACAAATAACAAGTGAATAAAAGCAGGCATCAATATATAAATATGGTCCATCCCCAGTAAGTTAAAAGCACTGTGTACACAGGAATTTGCAGCTGGCTTGCTCTGGGTGTACTGGGACTCTAGACACCGTCTTCCGCCCACACTGTCACTCCACTCCACTCCAATGTGTTTTCTCGCTATGACGACTTCCTCAAGAGGATCCTCCTGTGTCTTCCAGTCCCATAGCCAAAGTAGGAAGTGACGGGAGAATCCCTGAACACCAGAACTGGTGTCACCTTTATAAGATTACCCTTCTAATACCATTCAGGGGACAACCCAAAATAAACAGGATAAATAGGGAGGACACACACGGTAGTAAAGAACGTGATAAGTGCTCTAACTCTCCATTCTGTTCAAAACTAAAAAAGTTTTACCTTTATAATCATTCTCTAGTCTAGCCTTTTTCAACCAGGGTGCCTCCTGGGTTCTGGGTGCCTTGGCAAAATCCCTAAAAATTGCGCCAAGCTGACCAAAAATTGTCAACAAGTGGGTGAATCAAGTCTGCCTTTTTGTTAAACAAATGAGCACTGTGTGGGCAGATGCCAGCGTCTAAGAACCAATGACATCATAGATTGATAAGGTGGACGTCAGGCGCCTGAGGACACCCTGGTTTGCCCCTCCTCTGCTCCTCTCTATCTGCATTGTGGTCAAGTTAGTTAGCTAAGTGAGGGAGAGAAACTGAGAGGGAAGAGAAACACTAAATACTAGTCAGTACCAGTGTGCAAAGATGTATTTGCTTTGTAAGATTAAATCACCTCTAGTGTTGGATGTCCTACATGCATGCTGCAATATGTAAAAATATTAGTTTCGTTTTTTAAACTTTAGAGTGGGGTGCCTCGAGACTATGCATAATTTTAAAAGGTGCCCTAACTGAAAAAGGTTGAGAAACCCTGCTCTAGGCCAATATAACTAGGAGGTTCTTTGTGATAACACAGCTGACCCGTGTCCTTTGAAGCCTTTTGCACTTATCAAGCATACAGTACAGAATATAACAATATTCTTCCAATGCTATATTAAACAGACCAAAAAAGAGCAAAAATTCTTACAGTTTACATATACTATGGGATTGATTTACTAAAGGCAAATAGGCTGTTCACTTTGCAAGGGAATCTTCCCCCGATCTCAGTGAATGTGGTGATTTAACACTTTGTAATGAATACCCAGTCACGTACAAAGGACAATAAAAAGACAGCATTTTTACTTTCACATGATTGGAAGATGGCAATCCACAGAGCTTCGCCTCATTCATCAAGCTCTGGGGCAAATTCCCTTGCAGAATGCAGCTTCCCTTACAAAGTGAAGTCTATTTGCCTTTGTAGACCTACCCCTAAAAATTATTTTTTTGTTCAGGGAAAATGATTGCAATTCAAGAACTATTTGCTTGCTGTTGAAACCTCCATAATCTCTGTATATATAGCAGACAAGAATATGATTTAAGGTTTTTCACTTCTTACAATTTTATGGGTAAATCATGGGTAACAAAATCTCTCATGGAAAAGGATAATTAGTTGAGCTGTCATAAACTGTTCTCTGTGTTAAAAAAATTCAATTTTTCGAAAGTCTTGTGTAGCCGCCCTGTCCTAAGCAGTCTAGCAGTGTCTATTTAAATTCATAAAGAAAATGAATAAATAAATAAATAAATCAAGTATACCAACCCAGGATAGCAGTATGGGTGGGTACTGAAGTAGTAAAGTGCCATGTCCCAGTCATGTATAGTAGAAGAGGAGAAATTGATAAAAATGGACTTTGTAGGCACCAATGATAAAAATATTAACAAAGTTGTATTTATAAAAAATTAATTTAAAAAAACACATACAGTATCTCACAAAAGTGAGTACACCCCTCACATTTTTGTAAATATTTTATTCTATCTTTTCGTGTGACAACACTGAAAAAAATGACACTTTGCTACAATGTAAAGTAGTGAGTGTAGAGCTTGTATAACAGTGTAAATTTGCTGTCCCCTCAAAATAACTCAACACACAGCCATTAATATCTAAACCACTGGCAACAAAAGTGAGTACACCCCTAAGTGAAAGTGTCCAAATTGGGCCCAATTAGCCATTTTCCCTCCCCGGTGTCATGTGTCTCATTAGTGTTACAAGGTCTCAGGTGTGGATGGGGAGCAGGTGTATTAAATTTGGTGTTATCGCTCTCCCTCTCTCATACTGGTCACTGGAAGTTGAACATGGCACCTCATGGCAAAGAATTCTCTGAGGATCTGAAACAAAGAATTGTTGCTCTACATAAAGATGACTTAGGCTATAAGAAGATTGCCAAGACCCTGAAACTGAGCTGCAGCATGGTGGTCAAGACCATACAGCGGATTAACAGGACAGGTTCCACTCAGAACAGGCCTCGCCATGGTCGACCAAAGAAATTGAGTGCACATGCTCAGTGTCATATCCAGAGGTTGTCTTTGGGAAATAGACGTATGAGTACTGTCAGCATTGCTGCAGAGGTTGAAGGGGTGGGGGAGTCAGCCTGTCAGTGCTCAGACCATACACCGCACACTGCATCAAATTGGTCTTCACGGCTGTCATCCCAGAAGGAAGCCTCTTCTAAAGATAATGCACAAGAAAGCCCGCAAATAGTTTGCTGAAGACAAGCAGACTAAGGACATGAATTACTGGAACCATGTCCTGTGGTCTGATGAGACCAAGATAAATGTATTTGGTTCAGATGGTGTCAAGCGTGTGTGGCGGCAACCAGGTGAGGAGTACTAAGACAAGTGAGTCTTGCCTACAGTCAAGCATGGTGACGGGAGTCTCATGGTCTGGGGCTGACTGAGTGGTGCCGGCACTGGGGAGCTACAGTTCATTGAGGGAACCATCAATGCTAACATGTACTGGGACATACTGAAGCAGAGCATAATCCCTCTCTTTGGAGACTGGGCCACAGGGCAGTATTCCAACATGATAAAGACCCCAAACACACCTCCAAGACTACCACTGCCTTGCTAAAGAAGCTGAGGGTAAAGGTGATGGACTGGCCAAGCATGTCTCCAGACCTAAACCCTATTGAGCATCTGTGGGGCATCCTCAAACAGAAGGTGGAGGAGCATAAAGTCTCTGTGATGTCGTCATAGAGGAGTGGAAGAGGACTCCAGTGGCAACCTGGGAAGCTCTGGTGAACTCCATGCCCAAGAGGGTTACGGCAGTGCTCTAAAATAATGGTGGCCACACAAAATATTGACACTTTGGACCCAATTTGGACATTTTCACTTAGTGGTGTACTCACTTTTGATGCCCGCGGCTTAGACATTAATGGCTGTGTGTTGAGTTATTTTGAGAGGACAACACATTTGCACTGTTATACAAGCTGTACACTCACTACTTTACATTGTAGCAAAGTGTAATTTCTTCAGTGTTGTCACATGAAAAGATAGAATAAAATATTCACAAAAACATGAGGGGTGTACTCACTTTTGTTAGATACTGTACAATTGAATGTAGTCTCCAAACCAATTAGACACACCAGTCAGTAACACCTATACAGGAATCCTGATGATAATGACACAATCATAAAATTGTACAGTATAGTTTGCAGACAAAGCTCTACATGTTTTGCGGGAAACCGCTTCTTCGGGAGCTTACAAACATTTTCTAAATAGAAATGGAGAAACATACAGTGAGTATCTTAACAGTTTATTTATACATAACAGCATTCCAGTTATATGCTATATATAAAACACATTAGTAATTGTTTGGGGCAGGGAACCTGTATTGCAACAAAATCGCATGCAATTGTGAGCAATGGGCGGACGTGGGGACATGCCAGATAGAAAGGCATATACCGACCATACCATAGACAGATATATATATGAGAATGTAAGAAAAAAATATCAGCATCCACATAGGAATGAATAAATGAATACACCTGCAGCTGAGACAGAAGAACAAGCAAGTTCACCAATGATCACATCCCAGTTAGACTAATACTGAATATACTTACCACCAAGGGTGCACTATAACAGGGACTGCTAACTTTCCCAATGCAACAGAATTGCTAAAGGTATGTGTATAAGCGCTCAGTGAAGCAAATATGCACCCACCATCTGTAAAACCATATGGACACTATGTTTTATGACACAGTAGCCAAATATTCCAATAAAGTAAAAAAGATAACTAAGCAGACCTGGTGTTGGGTGCTATGGAAGTCTCACCGAAAAACCTCAGTCTTTAATAATTTAAAGAACAGGAATAGTCAGGGGCGGACGGATAGGGGTCGCAGGAGTCGCCATGGCGACTGGGCCCCATGCTGAAGGCCCCCTGTATGCCTAGATTAGGAGGGGGATGAGAGATGGAGTGCTCAGTTCCTCAGACGATGGGCGCTGCGGGGAGCTCGTCACACTGTTTACACTGTGAAAGTGAAAGCAGTGTGTGCTGTGCTCTTTGTCTCCCCCTACAGTGCAGTACCCGGCATGAAAAGAGAAGGTACTGCCGTTTTTAAGAGACTTTCTGCAATTCTGCATGTAGGTGTGTGTGTGTGGGTACATGTGTGTGGGTACATGTGTGTGGGTAAATGTGTGTGGGTGCATGTGTGTGGGTGCATGTATGTATATGGGTTCATGTATGTGGGTGTATGTATGTGTGTGGGTGCATGTATGTGTGTGTCTGCATGTGTGTGGGTACATGTGTGTGGGTGCATGTGTGTGTGTGTGGCTGCAAGTGTGTGGGTACATGTGTGTGGGTGCATGTGTGTGGGTACATGTGTGTGGCTGCATGTGTGTCTTTGGGTACATGTATGTGGGTGGGTACATGTATGTGTGGGTGCATGTATATGGGTTCATGTATGTGGGTGTATGTATATGTGTGGGTGCATGTATTTAAGTGCATATATATATATATATATATATATGTGAGTGTGTGTGTATTTATATATGTGTGTGTTTATATATGTGAACATATATACAGTATATATATGTGTGTGTGCATTATGTATGTGTTTATATATGTGTGTGTGCGTACATGTGTGTGTACATGTATGTATGCACATTCTATGTATGTGCTTTTAATCCTGACCCCCTATGTGTACAATCACAAATTTTTTTCCCCTGTCAGTCCCGAGGGAACTTCCAATGGGGATCCACTTACTCGTACATGACTACATGGTGAGGTGTTGACACACGTAACGTGTCACAACGTCGTATCACCACTACGTAAATCTCCCAATTTTGTCCGCCAGTCCTCCTTTGTCTAACGGAGAAATGGTCGACAGTTTACGGACTCGTACCTAGCGAAAGTCTCCTTGTTGTAAAAAAAACGACCATGATACTTGTTCGCCCCTTTTTTTAAACACTAACATGTGTATCCCCCAGTCCTAATTTTCGTGTATGTATCTTAC
>BLSH010319913.1:512300-541131 GCA_018402905.1 Glandirana rugosa | reverse complement strand
AGATAGGCAGTCATAAAATAAAAGCTGCGGAAATTCCAGAAAATGTACCCTAGTTTGTAGACGCTATAACTTTTGCGCAAAGCAATAAATATACGCGATTTGGCTTTTTTTTTACCCGAGACATGTGGCTGAATGTATTTTAGCAAAAAATTATGACTAAAATTTAGTTTATTGTATTTTTGTAATAACATAAATTTGAAAATATCATTTTTTTTCAAAATTTCCGTTATATTTTTGTTTATATCGCAAAAATTAAAAAGCGCAGTGGTGAACAAATACCACCAAAAGAAAGCTCTATTTGTGGGAAAAAAAGGACGCAAATTTTGTTTGGGTACTGCATTGCATGACCGCGCAATTACCATTTGAAGCGGCGAAGTGCCAAATTGAAAAAAGGGCTCCGGTCCTAAAGCTGGAAATCCTTCCGGTCCTTAAGTGGTTAAATAAAACCTTTCAATTTCCTGCACAACAGTTTTGAAACACTGAGTGAACTGAAGTTTCTTTATTGCAGCAACAGAAAAAATATGTAAATTAGCGTAACAGTATACAAGAATAAAAAAGGTGATATATACTATATACTATAATAGATAGCACCCTAATAATGTAAGTCCATATAACAGAATAAGGTGCAAGCAGCGCTAAAATGTGACTTCCTAAAAAAAAGTCCCAAAAACATATATAGTCCCAAAAAGTCATATATCCGCTAGATTGATCCGTGCTGGGGGGCAGGATCTTGTTCCAACGTTGTCCACCACCACACCACGTGAATAAACTACAGGAGGTATACACCCCCCTATATGAAAAAACTCACCAAAGGCAAGTATAGCACACGTCTTAAGATCTCAGGGAAAACCTCCAATTTCCAGCATCCGATCGAATCAATCACAAACGATCTTAGGTGTATGGGAGACAGCTGATGCCAATTGACTGGAATCACCCACTCTCTCGTACAGCGGCGTTCCAAACACGAAGCACACTCAGTCAGCGCAGATTGACAGCCGTGCGGTCACGCACTGACGCGTTTCGTCATTCCTTTGTCTGAGGGCGCTGGGGGTGGGATTCCAGCTCCTCCTGCTCCTCAGCAAAAAAAAGAAGAAAAAGGAAAAGCACCTACGCCTCCGTTGGACACACCAACAGTTTCCTTTTCAATTTTGCAATCAAAAGGGTACAGAGTGAGTTCCAGTGTTTCCTCAGCAGGTGGAGTTCTGTCCTCCTGACTTCTTTTATTTTCCTATAAGCTTAAAAAGCGTGGAAAATCTCTCCCCACTAGGGCTTCACGAAGCAGTGAGGGTACCACCCCCACTGAATGTGTCACCATGCCCCAAGGGGTATCAATCTCAACCACAGCAGTCTGGTAGTCATGTGTGTCACCATGTATGCAAATAACCCCAACAGTGCTAGGGTGTAGCTTTGCAGGATTTACACAATCACCTTTAACTAATGTCACCCTACTACCAGAATCCAGCACAGTTTGTGACTGGCTTTCCATCTACTGAAATTACACACATTTTCTTTTCCATGCATTCCTAATATGTTGCAGTTCATGCCACCTGTGCAAAAAGAGACATGCGTTTTTTCAAGTAAGAATTATCACATTGCATTGGTTCATCATTTAGGGAACAGTTAGCAGCAATATGACCAAACGCATGGCATCTATAACATTTTATATGTTCTGTACCTAGTCCTCTAAATGGCCTCAGAGACTTTCCTGCCCTATTTGGCCAGTCTCCAGGTCCTGAGCCCATAGTCTCATTATCTGTGGCAACAGTCTTGTAATTTTTCCCCACACCCTTGAACCCTGGAACAGTCTTACTGGATCCTCCAGGCGATTTTTCATCCCTAGAGACATTGGAGTGGGGCATGGATGGGTTAAACAAGTCCTCGGCAGCAGTATATCTCTCCATCAGGTCCACCAGCTGGTTTTCAGTCTTAGGGTCCCCATGGCTGAACCTCAAAGTGGCAGGGAGCGCCCATAAATAAACGTCCAGGACCACACGCTCCACAATCTTAGGGCTTGGCAAATTCTCTGGCTGCAGCCATTTCTTGGTGAGGTGTATCAAATCAGACATTTGGGAGGTGGCTTGCCAGTACTGTATGACCAGCGATGCACCCATTGAGCCCAGACTGCCATGGTGACACTCATGCGTGCAAGCATCTTGGCTTTGAGTGTCTCATAATCCTGGGCAGCCTCTGATTCCAGGTCATAATAGGCCTTTTGGGGTTCTCCTGTCAGAAAGGGCGCTAACAGTCCTGCCCATTGCTCTTGTTGCTATCCGTCTTGAACAGCCACTCTTTCAAAAGTTGCTAGGTACGCTTCCACATCATCTGCAGGTGTCATCTTTTGCAGGAAATAGCTGACATCCACCATTTTCTGTTCCACCGGTAAAGGACTTGCGGGCCCCTTCTTTAACTTCATCAGGGCTTCACAACTGGCGATTCGCTTCCTGCTGGGCTGAAATGGCCTGGCAATTCGCCTCATGCTGCTGGCGATTTGCCTCCTGCTGCGCTGCAGTGGCTTGTACGATCTGGCGATTGGTTTCCTGCTGGGTTGCAGTTGCCTACAGCAGGGCTTTTAACACATGCTCTATCTTTCCACTTGTCTAGGAAGATGTCCACTGAAAATCCACCACATGTGGGGGGTTAGCTCAATGTGGATTACCTTCCCTGGGAAAAAGGTATCCAACGGCAGGTTTTATTTTTAAAAAGTTGCATGAAAATCAAACAAACAAAATTGAAAATAAATTCTTGCCATCCAGGCTCTTACTAAACATTTCAGTTTACCTAAGGGTGAAGGGCTTCTCCCCGTCACCCACAAAACAAAGACAGTGCAAACCTTTTTGTTTCAGTCATAAAGCAAGCTTCAGTACAGCAGCTCTCTCATGCTTGATGGCTCCTGAGTGCCAAGCCAGAGCAACACTTTGCTCTCCTCCTGATTATTTATACCTCCTGTTGGAGGACTCCAGTAGACCACAAAATCTGGTCCGGAAACAACCTTGCCAAGGTGGCTTGTAAAACCCGGACTGGATTCCACCTTAGTTTACTGCAAATAAATGCATGCAAGGCGACACATATCGTCCATTGATCACCTCGCCTATCATAACGTCAATATATATATGTACAGTATCTCACAAAACTGATTACACCCCTCACATTTTTGTAAATATTTTATTATATCTTCTCATGTGACAACACTGAAGAAATGACACTTTGCTACAGTGTGAAGTAGTGAGTGTACAGCTTGTATAACAGTGTAAATTTGCTGTCCCCTCAAAATAACTCCACACACAGCCATTAATGTTTAAACCGCTGGCAACAAAAGTTAGTACACCCCTAAGTGAAAATGTCCAAATTGGGTCTAATTAGCCATTTTCCCTCCCCTGTGTCATGTGACTCATTTCTGTTTCAGGACACAAGGTCTCAGGTGTGAATGGGGAGCAGGTGTGTTACATTTGGTGTTATTGCTCTCACTCTCTCATACTGGTCACTGGAAGTTCAACATGGCACCTCATGGCAAAGAACTCTCTGAGGATCTGAAAAAAAGAATTGTTGCTCTACATAAAGATGGCCTAGCCTATAAGAAGATTGCCAAGACTCTTAAACTGAGCTGCAGCATGGTGGCCAAGACCATACAGCGGTTTAACAGGACAGGTTCCACTCAGAATAGGCCTCGCCATGGTCGACCAAAGAAGTTGAGTGCACATGCTCAGTGTCATATCCAGAGGTTGTCGTTGGGAAAAAGATATATGAGTGCTGCCAGAGGTTGAAGGGGTGGGGGCCATCCTGTCAGTGCTTAGACCATACGCCGCACAATGCATCAAATTGGTATGAATGGCTGTCGTCCAAGAAGGAAGCCTCCTCTAAAGATGATGCACAAGAAAGCCCACAAACAGTTTGCCGAAGACAAGCAGACTAAGGACATGGATTACTGGAACCATGTCCTGTGGTCTGATGAGACCAAGATAAACTTATTTGGTTCAGATGATGTCAAGCGTATGTGGCGGCAACCAGGTGAGGAGTACAAAGATAAGTGTGTGTTGCCTACAATCAAGCATGGTGGTGGGAGTGTCATGGTCTGGGGCTGCGTGAGTGCTGCAGGCACTGGGGAGCTACAGTTCTTTGAGAGAACCATGAATACCAACATGTACTGTGACAAACTGAAGCAGAGCATGATCCCCTCTCTGTGGAGACTGGGCTGCAGGGCAGTATTCCAACATGATAATGATCCCAAACACACCTCCAAGACAACCACTGCCTTGCTAAAGAAGCTGAGGGCAAAGGTGATGGACTGGCCAAGCATGTCTCCAGACCTAAACCCTATTGAGCATTGGTGGGGCACCCTCAAACAAAAGGTGGAGGAGCGCAAGGTTTCTAACATCCACCAGCTCCGTGATGTCATCATGGAGGAGTGGGAGAGGACTCCAGTGGCAACCTGTGAAGCTCTGGTGAACTCCATGCCCAAGAGGGTTAAGGCAGTGCTGGAAAATAATGGTGGCCACACAAAATATTGACACTTTGGGCCCAATTAGGACATTTTCACTTAGTGGTGTACTCACTTTTTGTGTTGAGTTATTTTGCGGGGACAGCAAATTTTCGCTGTTAGGCCCCTTTCGCACTGAGTGTGTCCGCCAGCTCAGCAGTCAGCTCCTTGCTGTCCTCTATGGGCAGATCGGATGAAAATGGATCGGCCTGTCCGTTTACATCCGATCCCATCCAATCTGATACGCTAGACGCATAGGTGTGCGCAGCCAATTGCATTAGGGTGTGTGTTATGCGTGTGTGTACGCATGTATATATACTGAGTGTCAATACAGCATTGGACAGTGTCAGTAGGGCAGTGGATGGTGTCAGTGGTTTTTATTTTTATTTATTTATTACTATTTTTTTTAGGAGCCCAATTAGGGGGCTTTGGTGAAATAACAGAAGTCTAAATAGGGGGAATCTGCGCCATACAGGGTGATTAGGGTGTACCCAGGCACACCTGGCACATCCTGTGCGTACGCCTATGTCTAGAAGGATGGTGAATGTATCGCCCATACGTCTATTTTAGCGGATCTTGATGGATCGGATGGTAGACGGGTGTCAGCGGACACATCTCCGTTGACATCCACCTGCCCATAGAGGTCTATGGATGGCCTGCTCAGATCCGCCTGAAAAACGGACAGACAGATCCGAGCAGTCCGATCGTGTGAAAGGGGCCTTATACAAGCTGTACACTCACTACTTTACAATGTAGCAAAGCGTCATCTCTTCTCGTTGTCACATGAAAAGATATAATAAAATATTTACAAAAATGTAAGGGGTGTAATCACTTTTGTGAGATACTGTATATATACAGTATATATATATATATACACACACACACACACACACCAATCACACAGCCATAAGATTATGGCAGGACCCAAGGTTTCCGAGCAGTACATTGCCCAAAACATCACACTGCCTCTACGGGCTTGCCTTCTTCCCATACTGCATCTTGATGCCATTTCTTCCCCAGGTAAGTGACACACACACAACCGGCCATCCACATGATGTTAAAGAAATTTTGATTCCTCAGACAAGGCCACCTTCTTCCATTGCTCTGTGGTCCAGATCTGATGCTCACATGCCCATTGCAGGCACTTTTGGCTGTGGACACCGGCCAGCGTGGACACTCTGACCAGTCGGCAGCTATGCAGCCCCATACACAACAAACTGTGATGCACTGTGTTCTGACACCTTTCTAGCATTAACTTTTTCAGCAGTCTCAGCTATAGTAACTCTTCTATTGGATTGGACTACATAGACCAGGCTTTGCTCCCCATGTGCATCAGTGAGCCTTGGCCACCCATGACACTGTCACTGATTTGCCAGGTTTTCTTCCTTGAACCACTTTTGCTAGGTCCTGACCACTGCAGACCGGGAATATCCCATAAGAACTGCAGCTTTGGAGTTGATGTGACTCAGTCATCTAGTCGTTACAATTTGGCCTGTGTCAAAGTCACTGAAATCCTTGCTCTTGAGAGAGGGGAGGAAGAGGAGAGCCAGCTGGATCACAGAGTGGGGATTGCAGCTTTCATTTGTATTGAGAGGAGAAAGATCACAGAGCGGGGATTGCCCGCTGTAACAGCCTTCGTTTGATTTGCCCTGTGTTCCGAGACTCGCCTTCACACACAGCTCCGCTTCCTGGTCCGGCTACTTTGATAGACAGAACACCGGTCCAGTGTCGGGATGTGTGATGTAAATCAACGTACCCAGGCCAGGAGGCGGGGCTATATGTGTCAGCGAGCATGGTCGAACACTCGGCAATGCAAACAAAGGCTGTTACAGCGGGCAATCCCCGCTCTGTGATCTTCCTCCTCTCTCTCTTCCTCTGCACTGGTCATACTGCAGTGTTGGCCACAAGCGAGTTGCATTGATGAGCACAGGTGAGTTGCATTGATGGGAACAGGTCATGCTGCAGTGATGGGAACAGGTGAGTTGCATTAATTGGCACAGGTCATGCTGCAGTGATGAGCACAGCTGAGTTGCATTGATGGGCACAGGTCATGCTGCAGTGATGGGCACAGGCAAGTTTCATTGATGGGCACAGGTCACGCTGCAGTGATGGGCACAGGTGAATTGCATTGGTGGACGCTGGCCACGCTGCATTGATGGGCACAGGTGAGGAGGCTGCATTGATGGGCACAAGTTAGGCTGCATTGATAGGCACTGGTCATGCTGCATTGATGGGCACAGGTCATGCTGCATTGATGGGCACAGGCCATGCTGCAGTGATGGGCACAGGTCATGCTGCATTGATGGGCAGAGGTCACGCTACATTGATGGGCACAGGTCACACTGCATTGCTGGGCTCTGGTCACGCTGCATTGCTGGTCACTGGTCATGCTGCATTGATGGGCGCAGGTCATGCTGCATTGGTGGACACAGGTGAGTCTGCATTGATAAGCACAAGTGAGGCTGCATCGATGGGCACTGATCACGCTGCATTGATGGGCACTGGTCAGGCTGCATTGATGGGCAGTGGCACAGGTAAGTTTGCATTGATGGGCACTGATCAGGCTGCACTGATGGGCACTGATAAAGTTGTTGTTAATAATTATTTCTGTAACTTAATTCTACATAAAACATTTAAGTGAGATGCTGAGATAATTATGAGGGGTGGAATTAGGGGCGGGTCAGGGTAGGGATTGGGTGGGGAAACTGGTGACGAGTAACCCTTAAGACCTGTCTAGTAGCTCAGGACTTGAAATTTTAAGCCATGGTATATACTATATACAGTTGTGCTCATAAGTTTACATACCCTGGCAGAATTTATGATTTCTTGGCCATTTTTAAGAAAATATGAATGATAACACAAAAACATTTCTTTCACTCATGGTTAGTGTTTGGCTGAAGCCATTTATTATTAATCAACTGTGTTTACTCTTTTTAAATCATAATGACAACAGAAACTACCCAAATGACCCTGATCAAAAGTTTACATACCCTGGTGATTTTGGCCTGATAACATGCACACAAGTTGACACAAAGGGGTTTGAATGGCGGAATGGCAGAATTAGGGGTGGGGCAGGGTAGGGATTGGGTGGGGAAACTGGTGGCGAGTAACCCTTAAGGCCTGGCCAGTAGCTCAGGACTTGAAATTTTGGGCCCTGGCATATACTATATACTGTGTGTATATATATATATATATATATATACAGTGAGGAAAATAAGTATTTGAACACCCTGCTATGTCCACTGTGAGAGACATAATCTAAAAAAAAATCCAGAAATTACAATATATGATTTTTAAACTATTTATTTGTATGATACAGCTGCAAATAAGTATTTGAACACCTGTCTATCAGCTAGAATTCTGACCCTGTTAGTCTGCCTTTAAAATGTCCACCTCCACTACATTTATTATCCTAAATTAGATGCACCTGTTTGAGGTCGTTAGCTGCATAAAGACACCTATCCACCCCATACAATCAGTAAGAATCCAACTACTAACATGGCCAAGACCAAAGAGCTGTCCAAAGACACTAGATACAAAATTGTACACCTCCACAAGGCTGGAAAGGGCTACGGGGAAATTGCCAAGCAGCTTGGTGAAAAAAGGTCCACTGTTGGAGCAATCATTAGAAAATGGAAGAAGCTAAACATGACTGTCAATTTCCCTCGGACTGGGGCTCCATGCAAGATCTCACCTCGTGGGGTCTCAATGATCCTAAGGAAGGTGAGAAATCAGCCCAGAACTACACGGGAGGAGCTGGTCAATGACCTGAAAAGAGCTGGGACCACCGTTTCCAAGGTTACTGTTGGTAATACACTAAGACGTCATGGTTTGAAATCATGCATGGCACGGAAGGTTCCCCTGCTTAAACCAGCACATGTCCAGGCACGTCTTAAGTTTGCCAATGACCATTTGGATGATCCAGAGGAGTCATGGGAGAAAGTCATGTGGTCAGATGTGACCAAAATAGAACTTTTGGGTCATAATTCCACTAAACGTGTTTGGAGGAAGAAGAATGATGAGTACCATCCCAAGAACACCATCCCTACTGTGAAGCATGGGGGGTGGTAGCATCATGCTTTGGGGGTGTTTTTCTGCACATGGGACAGGGCGACTGCACTGTATTAAGAAGAGGATGACCGGGGCCATGTATTGCGAGATTTTGGAGAACAACCTCCTTCCCTCAGTTAGAGCATTGAAGATGGGTCGAGGCTGGGTCTTCCAACATGACAATGACCCGAAGCACACAGCCAGTGTCCAGACCTAAACCCAATAGAGAATCTTTGGAGGGAGCTCAAACTCCGTGTGTCTCAGCGACAGGCCAGAAACCTGACTGATCTAGAGAAGATCTGTGTGGAGGAGTGGGCCAAAATCCCTCCTGCAGTGTGTGCAAACCTGGTGAAAAACTACAGGAAACGTTTGACCTCTGTAATTGCAAACAAAGGCTACTGTACCAAATATTAACATTGACTTTCTCAGGTGTTCAAATACTTATTTGCAGCTGTATCATACAAATAAATAGTTTAAAAATCATACATTGTGATTTCTGGATTTTTTTTTTTTAGATTATGTCTCTCACAGTGGACATGCACCTACGATGACAATTTCAGACCCCTCCATGATTTCTAAGTGGGAGAACTTGCAAAATAGCAGGGTGTTGAAATACTTATTTTCCTCACTGTATATATATTCATTATATATAAATAGAAATATATGTAACATCACCCTACTACGTAACTTCTCAGCATATATAAATACCTCAACCTCTTGCTACCCTTCTAACACACATGTGAAGCAGCAAATAGCAGTTCGGACAACACAGGCGGCTAGGGGATGCCGACTTTGACCAGCATAGTGTCCCCAAACACTTTCTCACACATCATGAACAATCCTCCCAGGGCCTCAGGGTCTGTGTAATTGAGGCCATCTCCAAAACCCTTCCAGCAGCCGAACAGTTCAGATGCCTGTGTGCCCGAGAATCCTACTGGATATACCGATTGGATGTCTTGGCACCAGGGGGACTGAATGAAGAATTGGAGATTAATCCCCTACTCTAATCTCTGCAACGCATACTTTAATATTATGACTACTACACAGTTTTTCATTGCATATTTTTCATTTTTCTCTTTCAGTTTCTTTTGTAATTTTTTTTTCACCTTCCAACTTGCCCTGAAGCGCCCCTTGTATTAGGATCGCTCTTCCCGGTCAGTTTGAGTACATGCAAACTCCAAGCAGGTGTTGTCGTGGTCGGGATTTGATCCAGTGACCCTTTTGCTGCTAGGCAAAAGTGTTAACCACTACACCACCGTGCCGCTCATACTCAACATGAAGAACTCAGCCCCTTTCTAAACATCACCACATATCCTGGGAACATGACACCAGGGTGCGTGGAGTCTTTAGCACCGCCCTGACCCGCCCTCCCCTAACAGATAAAAAGTCACCACAAACATGGCCGCCCCCTATTGCCTGAGGAAGGAGCACAAATGCTCCGAACGCGAGCCCCTCCCACTCCACCCTGCATCCGGTAGTGACGTCAGCGGCAGTTCCTGAGCCCCATATGAGTTTCTGGAAGTGCTGGAAGCCACCAGCTCAGCCAGTACCAGCGGCCACCAGTGTTCCCCGCCTGCAGCCTGTCCTTCTGAAAGGAGTCGATGAACCTCTACACAAGGCCTATTGCCACACATGCACCGACAACGCTTTTATCTTGTGAGTTGCCATTTGTCTTTTTAATAAAGATGTTTTTATAATGCTGCACTTAGATTGGCGCTGCTCTTTTTCTGTTCTATGTGAAGAAGCAAATAGGGTGGGCTTTGATGCCCATGCGCCCCACATATGGGTCCTTAGGCAGCAGAGGATTCTGTACTGAGAGTGTGCTCACTGCATGATCCCAGCACAGTGACCATATAGACAAGGCCTGTATTAGATACCCTGTTGGGAGGAATTACTGTGACAAAGTATACAATGCACCGTTATGTTTTTTATATAAATCTTGAGTAAACTTTGTGGGAGTAACAGAAAAACATTCTTTGGACTGATATATAGTGATACAAAGCAAATACAATCTCAGTATTATTCAAGTATGTTACCGGAGGACTGCTTCAGTCAGTGGGGGTCAGGGCTGGACTGGGACAAAAATTTGGCCCTGGACTTCATTCAGACCGGCCCACTTTAATTTTGCAAACACACACACAAAACAGTATTTAAACTATACGCAATTGCACAAAAAAATAAGTAAAAACATTCCACTATTGGGCATAGGACAGGGCATAGCCACACCAGTGCCCATGAATGCAGCCTCACCAGTGCCTATTAATGCAGCCCGATCAGTGCCCTTCAGCACAGCCACACCAGTGCCCATCAGCACAGCCACACTAGTACCCATTAATGCAGCCACATCAGTGCACATTAATGCAGCCTGATCAGTGCCCATCAGCGCAGCCACACCAGTGCCCATTAATGCAACCACACAAATGTCCATTAATGCAGCCTCACCAGTGCCCATTAATGCAGCCTGATCAGTGCCCATCAGCACAGCCACATCAGTGCCCATTAATGCAGCCTGATCAGTGCCCATCAGCACAGCCACACCAGTGCCCATTAACACAGCCACACTAATCCCCATTAATGCAGCCACACCAGTGCCCATTAATGCAGCCACAGCAGTGCCCATCAACGCAGCCACACCAGTGCCCATTAATGCAGCCACAGCAGTGCCCATCAGCACAGCCACACCAGTGCCCATTAATGCAGCCTGATCAGTGCCCATCAGCACAGCCACACCAGTGCCCATTAATGCAGCCTCACCAGTGACCATTAATGCAGCCTGATCAGTGCCCATCAGTGCAGCCATACCAGTGACCATCAGCACAGCCCGCACCAATGCCCATGAATGCAGCCACACCAGTGCCCATGAATGCAGCCACACCAGTGCCCAATAATGCAGCCTGATCAGTGCCCATCAATGTTAGTCCCCCCCAGTACCTGGTCTGGGCAGCTTCTTCTACCTAGGTCCCATGTGCAGTGCTTGTCCTGCAGGTGGTTCCTCTAGAGCTGGGAGCCCGGGACCAGCTGTGCACAGCTGGTACATCTGGTCCTCTGCCTTCCTCCTGGGCTCCACAGGGCTAAGTAACTAGGGATGGAGGAAACTGGGGGGGGGCGAGGTGCGCGGATGGGGACTCCCAAATCTTGTCCACCAATCAGCTAATCTCCCGACTCCCACTGTGTATAGACAGAAAGCGGACTATTTCATCACTTTCGGCTTGAGGTGGATTAATCCGCAGCAGCGCTCCCGGCCAGCTCCAGTGTACTGATATAGCACAAGCCGGCCTTCAACTGTGTAGTGCGCTGCTGCGGATTAATCTGCCCAAAGCTGAAAGTGATGAAATAGTCTGCTTTCTGTCCCCTGGCCCCCACTGAACACAGGGGAGACCCAGAGAAGTTTTATTTCTAAACAGCTGCACAGTGTGAGATTAGCTTATTGGTGGACAGGGTTTGGGAGTCCTCGTCCGCTCTACCTCTGCTGTCACTGAAACCAGCCCACTGAGCCATCAGCCCACCGGCAAACTCCCGGTAGTCCTGATGCCTGGTGGGGCTAGCGTCCCTTGCTGGCATTTGCATTGGATATTTCTACAGCCTGCACTGGCTCCACGCCTCTGTACCGATTACCGAGTAAATGTAACTAGACATTTGTGCTTTTTGTTTCATTCCAGATTTGCTTTATAATAAATTTCAACAAAGTCTTTAATTCGGAGATACCAGAATTAACGAAGACCCGTTTAACTAATTTTTGCGAATATTCGTAAATTCAAATATTCGAAAATTCTGAAATTCAGAAATTCTAAATTCGAAAATTCAAAAAACAGAAAATTCGAAATCTGAAATAATATCTAACTAATAATGACTTAACTATTACTAACTATTAAATTATAGGTATTAGAATTTCCTTTCAAATTTGGCTGTTAGTGAATGTAACGAATATGAATTTATCCGAAGTTACGAATTATCCAAAATAATGAAAGCCATATCTAAACGAATGGAACATAATGAATTAATAATAATAATTAACAATAATAATAATAAAAACTTTTTATTATTATTATTTATTAAAATTATTATTATTTTGTTCCATTCCATTTGTTTAGATGCGGCATTCGTTATTTCGGATAATTCGTAACGTTGGATAAATTTGTATTCGTATAGTTCACTAACAGCCAAATTTGAAAGGAAATTTCAATACCTATAATTTAATAGTTAGTTATTATTAGTTAGTTAGTTATTCTTTTGAACTTTCACATTTTCTTTCTTATTTTCGGATTTTCAAATTTATAAATTTTTTTGAATTTACAAATTTTCGAATTTACAAATTTACGAATTGGGATTATACTGGATGGCCTGAAAAACGAAAA
Source organism: Glandirana rugosa (assembly GCA_018402905.1). Classification (NCBI taxonomy): domain Eukaryota; kingdom Metazoa; phylum Chordata; class Amphibia; order Anura; family Ranidae; genus Glandirana; species Glandirana rugosa. The sequence continues at coordinate 528,252 of BLSH010319913.1, read as the reverse complement.
AAAACCCCCCCAAAAAACGAATGAAACAAAAACAAAAATAAACAAATTTTTTGGCAGTGCACATGTCTAAATGTAACGAAGAAGGTGCCTTACCTGAGCTATTCCTTCTCACCTGGAACCTTTCCCTGAGCTAAGCACTTTCTCTCACAAGCTGTTGCCTGTCCCCGACTATTCAGTTACCAGAAGTGCACCAAAATGGTGTGGGTTCCCTTATTTAAAATGTTCCCACACCCAAGATGTTCTCTCAAGAGTTCTGTGTGCAATCGGAATACTTTCCTCTCTCATTCAATTGGAATTTCCCTTCCCCTGCAACAATGGCACTAGAATCCCCACAGGGGGAAAGGCTAACTGTACATGCCTAAAAGCAGGCTATCATAGACAACTCCTGGGCCAGCTGCCGATCATGTGAGCACATATGAGCACTGTGGTAGCCGCTTACAGTGATTATCTGATCACCCCTGTTACCCTGGGAAGAAGTCCATTCGTGATGATTGGGTTACGGCTCCATCTCTACACACCGTGATTTTATGACACTAAAGTTGATGACTACAGTAATACGTAATAAGTAAGTGTAATTCTTCTATTAAAATTGACTGTTTTTACTGTATCACGCTATGGGAAGCCTTTTTTCTTTTTTGTATGCCCCATATCCCTAATTGGAAAGAGTGGACCACACATTTCCAGACATAACCGTGGAAGTCCTTGGGCTCCATGCCGGCAGTATACCGCAACTCTGGTAGGACATACCTATAGGCTTCCTTTGATCTCCTATAATAAGAGATTGACAGCTAGGGGTAAGCACAATAATAGCACAGTGGTGGGATTCATCACGAATTGTTACTGTGCGCGGTGACACCTTACGGCACATGTTTGCAGTTGGAACTTTAAGGAAGAAGATTGTCTTTTGAAGTTTACACTCTATAGTGGAATCACTCACTGTGGACTTGAATGAACTTTTACCTTTATCTTCTTTGCACTGAAGCATTTGCAAATTTAAGATTTTTCAGCGTGACACTTTAACTTTATGTATTATCTGATCAGCCAGTCCTTCCTGCCCCTTGGGTGTAAAGACCCCATTAAAGGGATATTGGGGCTGGGTTAAATGTGTGCTGCAACTTCACAAAAGTTATTCAAACAACAACAAATAATAATAGGCAGTGAACATAATAACAACATGTAAAAAAAATAATAATTTAAGGTAAATTAAACATGAAACAATAGTCTGTATGTGCAATCTTCAATAGATAAATCCACCAATATGTACTCCACCATGCATTTCAAAATGCATTTCATAATCTCTCAACTGCCTACAAGAGCACCATCACTTAGGTGCACTGCTTTGACCAGTCCCCCCTGTTTACTGCAGGAGTATAAAATTTGAAAATCCACCTGGACATAAACTTGGCCCTAGGCTCATGCCTAACTTTCTTCATGAATTATCTGGCACTGTTTCAAACAGTTTATGTTTGGTGAATCTGTTGCAAAGTTTCTTACTTGCAGATTTTGCCAGTAACAGCACTTGACTAGGGTAGTTCAGATCACACCTGCAAACACATACAACTAAAATATACCCTACTATCCCCCCCACCTTTTTCTTTCAATAATGACACCAGATAACTCTTTTGGGGTTAAATGGCCGGTTCGGCCTTTTATCAAACAAAATCATAATTTAACATCAAACATTATAACACTCCATAACGAAAGAAAAGGTTGCAGATCCTTGACGACACCATCCCGTACAATTCTGGAATCTGTGATACCATTAAGTTAGGTTCTGTCCTGCCACCCAGCACCGCCTCGAGGATTATCCTAACTGACCACAGACTCCTATCACCTTAACTACCCAGTCAATCTGAACTTGAACCAGACTAACTGGAGGACTCCATAACTGAGATGGGTCCCACCGTTTCATCAATGTACCATATTTAAAACCTTCGTCAAGGACCCCAACCGCCACAGCGGCACCACTATGACAACTTATACTTGTGCCCGCCTCCACACCCTAAAAGCCCTCTGGATGCCATCCTGTAAGCCCAACTCCAAAGATCGATGCCCACTGCATTAAGATGGACACCATCCCCTCTCAAGTACATCCATGTGTCAACCTCCAACTCAGAATGCCTAATCGCGAAGCCTCCATTCCTAGTAAAAAACTTCCCCACCTCCTTATTCACCTTTATACGGGCCTTATTCAACTTATCCACAGACCTTGCACCTCGCCATGCTGAGCGAGCCACAATGTCTGACCACACCACAAGTGTATCTGGGAAAGCAGACCGAAGTCGCAGGAAGTCCCATTGTATATCCTTTATAATCTGTCTCATGGGCTGGAGTCCCAAATCATTCCCCCCCCAACATGGAGAACCAAAATGTCCGGTCGTCTGTCCAGACTAGCAAAACGGTGGACCTCAGCGAGAACCCTGTGCCAAAGCATACCTGGCATCCCAATCCATCTGACTCTGCCCTGCTCCCACTCCACACCCAACTGCCTTCCATTGGGCCTAACCTCCGCCCTCTTTGCCCCCCAGAAGACATAAGAATGTCCCAAAATCCATATGAGACATTGAGAGCCACCTGTAACGACAGAAAGATAACATACAGCAAATATACCGGAACTCCCCAGAACCCCAACAGATAACAACAACATAAATAAAAACAAAACAACGAAAACAACATGGACGGACACTGAAGTACACCCCCAACTTCAACATGTAGAGAAGGTGGGGCCGAACGTAACTACGGTATCTCTTAGATTCCCATCTCCCAATACGTTTAATGACGTGTTCCTGCAGACCCCACCTGGACACCTCCGTAGCTGCCCCTATGTGAAAAGAGTGTGACGCCAAGCACCTTCGGAAGACCACAGTAAATTGAAATTTGGACAAAAAAGAACCATCAACATGAACAAAGAAAGGCCCATCCGCTCCTGGTCTTACGGATTGAAAGCGTTCCACTGCTAACACCGGACACAACTGCGAGCTATTGCCCCTTGACAATTCCACCTCCACTCTTTTTCCCCGTTGATCAGTCTAGGATCTCCTGATCCTAATCCTGACGGATGAATTGGAGCAAGTAACATCCCCTTGCCAGATACCCTCAGGAGCTTGCCTGGAAGGGCTAACCAATTTGCTTATCCTAAAGGCTCCGAAGAAAGCCAACAAAAAAGCAGCCCTAAACAAGACCAACTCAAACTGAGACAAAACAGACCAGCGACAATCTCTTAAACACCAACTCCCAAACCGAAAAGGAAACTGGACGCCGAGAATCAAGCCTGTGCCTACCTTTACGGTATCCCTTAAGTGACTGACGCACCAGAAAAGACTTAGTAAAATCCCCCCCGCCTCTCAACTTAAATAAAAATGCCAGTCCAGCCATTTTTTTACCTATGCCGGACATGGATATACCCTGTGCTATATTGCTACAGACAAAATATAACACCAAGGACATCTTGTCAGACTCAGACTGGAGTCCACACCACCTACCTCCTCCAGTAATGAAAACCATTCCTCCTAAAACTTGCAGTATGCCATCCACGTTCCAGTGCTGAGCGAGTTACGAATCAATCCGGCGACTCCAATGCAATTTTTCATAACCGCTGAGGACAAGGCACTCCATCCCGCTCTGCCTCCGGCGCCAACACCCGAAACTCGTTCCAGTGAAAACGAGACAAAGCGTCCGCTAATTTGTTGGTGGCCCCAAGGATATGCACTGCATAAGCAAACGTATTCATTCTCAAACAACTCAAAACTAAATAGCACAGGAGCCTAACCACACGTGGTGAAGAAGCCAACATGTTCTTAATGGCCAGGACTACCCCCATATTATCACAATTGAAAAACACTTTTTTGTTCCTAAATGCTTCCCCCCACAGCTCCACAGACAGCACAATGGGAAAAAGCTCCAGCAACACCAAATGGCCATTCAATGACTCCAGAAAGAGATTTCAAATCTGCAGGTCAGCCCGAAGCTCCCTAGTAAGCCGAACATAATGCCCTGGGGATTTCACGCTGGCCGTGGCTGCCGCCAAACGCCTGCAGAAGATGCAGCCCATTGTAATAATTCTGCAAGCAAAATTCAACTTACCTAATAGCGCTTGCAGCTCCCTCAGCTTGATCTTCCTTCGACTAGCCTGACCCACTTCCGCCCGAAGAGTCCCTAATTTATCAGACGGCAATCTGCATTCCATGGCCATGGAATCAATAGTAATGCCAAGATAATCGAGTTCAGTTGTCGGGTAGAGTTGAGCGAACACCTGGACGTTCGGGTTCGGAGGGTCCGTACGAACTTTGGGAAAAAGTCCGGGTTCGGCACCGAACGTCGCCCGAACGTTATCCCGGAACCCCGAACCCCATTGAAGTCAATGGGAACCCCGAACTTTTAGGCTCAAAAATGGCTGTAACCAAGTCCTGGCAAGTGCTAGAGGGCTGCAAAAGGAAGTAAAATGGGGGTAAGAGTAGGGCAAGTGCCCTACAAAAAAATTGGGATAGGGAAAATAAATTACAATCAAATAAACTAGGAGATGATTTTTAAACAATAATGTGTCACTTACATCTGCAGTTAGAACCTATCCCTTTAGAACTAGGAGATGATTTTTGAACAATAATCTGTCCCTCTAAGCAGAAGCCTCTACCAAGTGTAGTCAGATCGCTCAAAGCAGCAGTATGTGAAATCTCAAATTACTCCCACAATCTGATCGTTGTGTACGATCCCACAATCTGATCGTTGGGTACGATCATAACGATCGTTGTGTTAGGTAGGGCTTGATCTGCAATCTGTCACTCAAAGCAGCAGTATGTGAAATCTCAAATTACTCCACAATCTGATTGTTGTTTTCGATCAAATCGATCGTTGTGTTAGGCAGGGTTTGATCTACAATCTGTCACTCAAAGCAGCAGTATGTGAAATCTCGATTCTCAAATTTCTGCACTCTGTCCCTCAGAGCAACAGTAGTAGTAATCTCAGGATGCAGGATCAGATGTTAAAATGTCTGCAATCTGTCCCTCACAAAAACGCTGGCAGCTTCCTCTCCCTATACTATTCAGAGTCTCAGAGAGCATGTGACTGCAGCATCAAGTGACTCCAGCTTATATAAAGGCTGGGTCACATGATGCACTGGCCAATCACAGCCATGCCATTAGTAGGCATGGCTGTGATGGCTTCTAAGGGCAAACCAGTGAAACGCTTGTTGTTTGGCTGCCCTGCAGCTATTCGACATGCGTGATCAACTACCAGAACCCAGAACCCGAACCCGAACGTTTTTTGAAACGTCCGTGTTCGGGTCCGGGTCCCGGACACCCCAAAGTTCGGTACGGACCCGAACGTTACAGTCCGGGTTCGCTCAACACTATTGTCGGGCCTTCTGTCTTGTCCGCTGCCAATGGGATTCCAAAACATTCGGCCAAATGTTGAAATGTTCCCAAGCCCTTGAGTCTGGCGGTTCAATACACAGGAAATCATCCAAATAATGGATGATTGAATTCAACCCGTGACCTCCCTCACTGTCCACTCCAAGAACGAACTGAAGGTTTCGAATAGGGTACATGAAATGGAACATCTCATTGGGAGGCACTGGTTTACAAAGTAAGACCCCTGCCAATAACAACCAGAAACCTGCAACTCTGCGGATGCACTGGCAACAGCCGAAACGCTGCCTCCACATTGGATTTCGCCAAGAGCGAACCCCTCCCATACTTTCTCACCCAAAAGACCACTGCATCGAATGATGTATAGGTAACCGCACATTCGTGCGGGTCAATACCATCATTGACTGAGCCCCCGTTCTTGGGTACGATAGATGGTAAATCATCCGAAACTTTCCAGGCTCCTTCTTTGAGACCACTCCCAACGGGGAAACCACCAGCCTATCGATCGGTGGCTCTGGAAATGGGCCACTCATGTGCCCTAATGCCACTTCTTTAAACAATTTTGTTGATACCACTTCTTGATGAAGAAGCGACATACGTAAATTATTCGCAATGGGAGGAACCTCCCCTAACGTACTTGGAATGCAAAAACCCTCCCTGAACCCTAACTCCAGAAGACAAGCTGCTGCTTGATCCGGATATCTATTTAGAAAAGGCAGCATCTTTTCCAGCCTCACCGGCGTCTTTGCCAGAACCGTTGCTGTTGCGCCCTTTTCCTTGTTTGAAACACCGATGGAGGAGATGATTACCTCCGCAGCCTGAACACTCATGTTTGTAGCGGCAGGCGGTCCCAAACCGACAGGAACCGTCATTATATTGCCAGCACAACCCCTTTTTTCTAAGGGCCAAGGATCCTGAGGCAGATGCACCACCAACCCCCTGGGAAAAAACTGCCCTCCAGCCTTAGGAGAAGTCATCAACTTCATCCATAGGCTGATATCCTTATAATCCCAGTTTATAGAAGGTCGGATAGCCTTCCGCTGGCGAAACTGCTCATCATAGCGGAGCCATCCCAGCCCGACATAGACCCTGTGAGCCTCACTGATGGCCTCCAAATAACAAAACAAGGCTGAACAATTATCTGCGCTTTCTTTCCTACCACGCTAGCAAAAATTGCAAACGCCTGCAGCCAATTTGCAAACGTCCGTAGAATAAGCCGATACCTCCTCTTATACTCTTCCTCCTTCTTGCTCTTGTCCGGCTTAAAGCAATCCAAATAAAATTTTTCCAACGGCAGCAAGGAAAATATTTCTACGTACTCACCCTTCCATATTTTGTCGCGGTCCTCCGGTTTAAAGTGAGCCCCGAGCGGACCCTTGAAGCACATGTCTGCTAGCCGCACCTTGTCCACTTCCTTCTCTGCATCCTTCGTTGTCGCCGCCGCTGTAAGTCCAGCGGTGTCCTTTTCAGTTTGTGTCCCCGCAATGACCACCGAAGTCCTCCTCCCGGGAGCCACAGCGGCATTCACTGTCTCAGCCGTATGGGGGGAGGTGGGGGAAGGGGAGGAGGGGGGCCCACGGCATCACCGGTGGAGTGACTTTGGCCGCCCCTGGATCCAATCTGCGCAACAATGCCTTAAGACAATCCCTTAGCCCCCCCGTCACCCTCCCCACCACCTGACCCCCTGCCTGTCCCTGAGCAGCAGTCCCATCACACCCGGACAATACATGAGACAAAACAGAGACATTGCTAATAGATGACTCACCAGGCTGCACTGGGCAGGGCACCCCTCCAGCCACTGCTCCCGACGCCCCTGCTGCCTCCAGGATGACTGCATCCAGCTCTCCCTCTTCAGAGCTGCTGGCTTCCCCCTCAGAGTGGACTGCTGCCTGTCCACAGCTTGGATCATTACTCCCCGCAGACTGGCCCCTCATCCTGGACACCGCACGCCATCCCCTCTGAGAGTCCTCTACACCCTAAGGGCACCGTCTGTCTCCGCTCCGGCTCCTCTCCGTGACTGCAGCCGAGCGTGCCGCCATTCTCCCCACCATGCTGGGCACTGCACGGCCCAACCTCCCAGATCCCCCCATGGACCAGGAGGCACGTCCTTCCTACTGCCGATCACTGCAGGCCTTGGCGCCTGCCTGTCGTAGCCTCACTTCCTCCGAATGCTGGGAGCCGCCTGCCACACCAGGAAACAGGCCGGCGCTTGCTGTGGGCACTCTCCCCCGCTGAGCTGTCCCTCCGACCGGAGCATCACCAGTAGTGCCAGCCACCTGCTCCTGTGGACGGCTGACAGAGGAGGGCACAGGTGAGGAAACCGTGCTAGCATCTCCTCCCCGCGGGCTCTGCCGTGGACGGGGATTCCTCCCAGGGACCCCACTCACTGAAGCAGGCTGCAGCTTAGCAGGGGGGCCTGGAGGGTCCTGATTCGGGCTCCCAATTCGGCGCTGAGCCCTAGGGGTATGATCTGGGCTAAGGCGTTCCGGAGGCCGGGACCTCGTCCGCGGGGGGTCCTGCCTCACCCCTTGTAGTGATGCTGCCACCTGATCCTGGACCCACGCAGGGCCATGTACAGCTGCAGTTGCCCCTAATTTGGGTCAAAAGTACCTCCAAATCACTCATTTTCTTTGCCTTGCAGACCCGACACAGAGGAAGGCTGTGGACCATGCTTCTCTCCGATTCCCAGCTCCAAGTGACAACCCCCTTTACTCCACCCTTCAACTATACCTTACTGCTCCTCACCATCACCCCGTCCACTACCCAATCAGGTAGGACCCCTTACTTCTAATTAACCAACCCCCTATTTTCAAACTTCTACTGCCTGGTCTTTCCTTCCACCCCTATCATGTATTTACTCCGCTACCATTTCATTTCTGCTCTGTTCATTTCTTTCTGTTACATCATAACAACGCTAAGCTGCTGCCTCATAATTAGCAATAGTGTTGCCAGTATGCCATGTGCACTCCTTTAGTTGGCCATTGGGTTGTCTACGAGGTCTATTAGAAAGGGAAGCCCAACTTTTAGCTGAAATTGTTTTCCCAACAAGTTGACAATGCTGCTGCATAATGTTAGACAGTGGCTTATAGCTGTCAGCCTTCAACATCTCATGAAACTTTGCAACAGATTCACAAAAATGTGCTTATGTAACACCCTCCTTGGTAGGTGCTAGGAATAGGCAGATTTAGTTCTGACTCACTTATCCAGTGGAGCTGCAGTTTGTTGTTAGGCAAATTTTATTTAGCTCACTATAACCAGTGGGGCTGTGTTGATTATTCTAGTTTGTTTAGTGCTTCACCTGCTACAGGTTTGATTTCTCTCTCTGTTTTCTGGAGAATGGTGGGTTGTTTTGCAACATAGATGTAGAACAAGGCAAATGGGCAGCATGAATCTTTATACAGCCCTGGCCAATCCCTGGGAGGGTGGTCCAGGTGGCTGATGGAAGTCTGTATAAATGCTCTGAGATACAGAGCTTCCAGGTATTTTTCCTTGTAAGGAGATCACAGCCCAAGGGGGCTATTGCCCCCTTAGGCAACCCTGCAATGTGCTTGCTGTTCATGAGGCCTCAGCTGGGCTAGCTGAGGGGCCTGGATGCTGGAAGCTGCGGAAAGCTGACTGAGGGACTGTCATCTGAGGATCTAGTCTGGCATCACAGGGAGAAGGTGTCGCATGGGTGTTGGAAGGAGACAACCAACTTTCCAAGGACTTTTGTGAGTACAGACTGATGAGAGGGATCCTAGAGACTGTGGGCTGCTGCAATACTTCTGGTGCTAGAGAGTCAGCTGTGTGTGTGAAACACACAAAGAGACATCGGCTGGTGTCCTGAAGAGCTCAGTCCATTCAGTTGTTTGTGAAGGGACTCAAAAGAGGAAACTTTTGTGTCTTTATCTACTGTTATAAAACCAAGTCCACTGGTCAATTTTACAAGGACTTTACTCACAATTCTACAGATGGAAGTCCAGTGTCCTAACTTTGTACATTTTGGAGTATCCCACTCTATCCCCTAACTCTATCCATGTCACCCCCCCCAAAAAAAACACCAAAAAGAACCCCCCCGGACTGTTTATTGAGGCAAAGAGCGACTTTGACTGTGCGCCTGACTGTGGGGCAACTGTTGAGAAAAGGAACCCCCGGGCAACTTTTAAGCCAATCCTACCGGGGTAGCGCTACATGTAAAAAAAAACATTGTACAGTGAGATATGATGGCAAACATAACAAAAATAAATGTTTTTGATTTTCATATACTTTAAGTCATTCCTCTCTCACTGTACAAATGATGAACATTTTCTATGCACATTGTGCATCCCCTAGCATGATGTTTATTTGTACAAATAAATAATTCATGAAGATGTCCTATAGCAATACTGAAAAATGAAGCAGTGCTCACTTTTTCTGTTTTATGTCCTTTGAAAATGGATTGCAGCTCACTCGATTCCTCTGCAGTACAATAATAATCTCAGAGGGGGGCATAACAAATATTATCATACTCTATACTCTGCATCAGTTAGACTCGCACCCTAGACGCTTCTCCCTGGCTGTGACAAAGCTGTCAATTCATATACCCATTGCTACATTAACGTACGCCTTAAAGTGCAACTCCAATCTCCTTCAGGATTTCGCACACTCCCTGCACTATACCTTGCTAACTGAAAATGCAGATTGCACAAAGAAAATCAGGCAAAGATTGCATTGCTGAGCCTTTTTTTTTGGTGCTCAGCAATGATATTGATGAAGAAAATAAGTGATCAGCCATAATGTTATAATAACCCACCTAATATTGTGTAGGTCACCCATTACCCATCAAAGCAGCCCAAATCCTCTGAATGTTTGCTGTGGTATCAGGCACCAAGCCTTCGGTGGAAGATTCTTTAAGTCCTGTAAGTTGCACAGAGCAGGTAAGTATAACATGTTTGTTATTTTTTTATTTTCATTTTCCTTTAGTATCACTTTAAGTTGTGTTAATCTATAGATCAATAGAGGCTCAAAGCAAGGGCTCCTAGAAAACAATTGTTTCTGTGTGCTTTGTTCACACAACATACTGCATTAGGCTGAGTTCACACTAGTCCGATTCTCGGACCGATATTAGGATCACAAGTCGCATTACGTCACAAAAACAATGATTCCCTATGAGAGCCATCTTAACTGGTCCGGCTTGTGTTTTTCAAAGTCGGACTGACTTTGAAAAAGGTTCCTGTACTAGGCATTGAAGTCGGATCAGTGTTTTCACTGATCCGACTTTGGCATGGGACTTATGCTCTGGGGATCTTGAGGGGGAACAGGCAGATCTTCACTTCCTGGACAGTAGGGATGAACTCAGGTGTTTTCAGAACCCCCCAGAGCAAGCCCACCAGGAAGCTGTCACCTGTACTGGCCAGTCATTCCCAACTCTGCAGCCACCTGTGTAAAAGGGACATCTATACGTGCACCTGCGGGGTGGAGAATGCCTCAAGCACATATGATTGGCCCAGTTCAGGAACAGCTTCAGCTTTCTGGCAGCCATGCTCAGGTAGGTTCAGACTAGGATATGAACACACCAGAGGTTACCCCTAATGGCCAGTAGTCCTCATTATCCCCAAGCTCTTTTATGTCACGTTCAGACCTCTTCTGGCACATCCCTGTTTATCCCCCTGTTAGCACACAAACCAGCACACTAAAATACATGTGAAATGCAAGACACTGTTTGCCTTTTTTTTTTTACTTTATTGTAGTGTCACAAAATTACACTTTATTGAAGTCTTTGCATCACAGCTCAATTTAACTCATTGCAGTGAGCTTTGCAGCATAAAAACACAGAATTTTTGCATTCCATGCAACACACTTCAACCGACTTTAAGGCTGGGTTCACACTATCCGACGGAGGCCCCACCCCTATGATGACACATCCTGGGGCGGAGCTGTGACATCATAGGGGCAAGGCCTCCGGATGATGTCAGCGGGTGGCCCCGCCCCTTGCCAATGTAAGGCACAGCACACAGTGGAGAGGGCATTCGTGATGGAGATTGCGTCGTGTCAACATGGGAAGAAGAAGAAGAAGAGAGGAAGAACAGAGGGAAGAGGACAGTGGAGAAGCCCGGCACCACAGAGAAGGAGAAGAAAGAAGACCCCTCAGAAGAGCCGAAGAAAGAAGACACACCGGAGAGGGAGAAGAGAGGGGAGAAGACACTGGAGCTGATTTAATAAATAATTTTAAAAACCAGTGTAGTGTGTTTTTTGTACACTTTTTTTCCAGGTAAATGGGTAGGGGTATGGTGTGGGGCCGATAAGTCCCCACCCGCAGACCCCGACAACCACCGGCAAGGGTTGTCGGGAAGAGGCCCTTGTGCTCATCAACATGGGGACAAGGTGCTTTGGGGTGGGGGGGTGCAGAGCCCCCCTGCCCCAAAGCACCCATACTCCCCATGTTGAGGGCACGCGGCCTGGTATGGTCCAGGAGGGGGGGGTGCGCTCGCTCGTCCCCACCACCTTTCCTGGCCTGCATGCTCAGATAAGGGTTTGGTATGGATTTTGGGGGGAACCTCACACCATTTTTTCAGCGTGAGATTTCCCCTTAAAATACTAGACCAAGGGACCAGGTATGCTCCTGGAGGGGAACCCCATGCCATTTTTTTTTTAAATTTGGCGTGGAGTTCCTCATCAAGATCCTCAGAGCACAGGGTGCCTGGCATTGTCGGGATCAAAGTCGGATCCCAGTTCACAAAAAAACGGTCCGACTTTGACCCTATGTAGGACCGTAAATCGCACAGCAAAGTAGGATCAAAGTCAGACCGTTTTTTTGTCGGATAGTGTGAACCCAGCCTTAAAGTGGGTTGAAGTGTGTTGCATGAAATGCAAAAATGCTGTGTTTTTATGCTGCAAAACTCACTGCAATGAGTTAAATTGAGCTGTGATGCAAAGACTGAACCTACCTGAGAATGGCTGCCAGAAAGCTGTTGCTGAACTGGGCCAATTATATGTGCTTGAGGCATTCTCCACCCCACAGGTGCACGTATAGATGTCCCTTGTACACAGGTGGCTGCAGAGTTGGGAATAACTGGCCAGTACAGGTGACAGCTTCCTGGTGGGCTTGCTCTGGGGGGTTCTGAACACAGTTCATCCCTACTATCCATGAGGTGAAGATCTGCCTGCAGCCTGACATACCATAGCCGACTGAATTGGTTTGAAATATGATGGGTGTGTATGCCGAGGGTATTGGGGTTCATGGTGAAGAGTGCTGAAGTTATTCAGATTTATCTTTGGGTATCCCCTGCGTCCCCATCCTCTTCAGATTTCCTTATTCTATAAACTGTATGGTATATTACACAATTCACATTGCCCCAGTCTGAACACTGTGAAACTTTGAACTAAAGATATAAAGGACCCAAGTGAAAAACTGTCATCCAAATAGTGACTGCAGCCAATAAGCTATAGGGGCTAATTCACTATATCGCGATCGCGCAACGCTTAAAAAAACGCCCATTTAAGCCAATTAGCATATCAAGTAGGCAATCATGTGAACGCAGAATCGCGTTATTACCGCGAATATGCCTTCTTAATCGGCATATATGGGAATAGCTGATGTCAATTGGGCTTGAACCTGCAGAATCCATTGAAGGTTTGTATGAACATGATTTGCTTGAAAAAGTGTATGGGAACTACTGCAGCAAAATGGAAAGCATAATGCTGTGTACAATGCAAGATGTGCTGATGACGGGGGGCGTGTCCAAGATGGCCGACTGAGTGGATGTGTAGCTGAGGAGCTCCTGCATAACCCTCAGTTTTTTATGTCTTTCCCTGCTGTTGTGGCCCTCAATCTTGGATCCTGAGGTGGTGGATACCTTCAGGGAGCGAGGTATGTCCAGAGGAAGGTTCGGGGTTTCTCACGGCACCCGCTCCTCGCAGAAAAAGAAAAAGCCAGCACAGGCATCCCCGGCACCTCTCCGGGCGGGAGCACTTTCTACTGCAGCACAGGCATCCCCGGCACTTTCTACTGCAGGCCACAAGATGGCTTCTCAGACTCAGGAGGGCAGCCTGGGACTGGGTGAACAATCTCAGTTTGATGCACTAATGCTAGCCATCAACACCTGCCAGACTGCCCTCACTAGCAGGCTTGAATCGGTGCAGATGGATGTCGGCCTCATCCGAAGGGATATGGATGGGTTCCGCGCTCACCTTACAGAGGCAGAACGCCGCATGGGAGATGCAGAGGACACTCTCCAGGAACACACTGCCTCTATTAATTTACTCCGCACTCCAGTGAGGGCCCTGGAGGGATGTGCGGAGGATGCAGAAAATCGCAATAGGAGGAACAACCTCCGTATTGTGGGCCTCCCTGAAGGAATAGAAGGGACTGATTCCCTAACGTTTACGGAGCGATTGCTGCGCTCCCTCTTGCCCCAGGCCCGGTTCTCTGATTTTTTTGTGGTGGAGAGGGCACACAGGATGCCTGCTACCCGTGGGCCAACGGGAGCTCCTCCACGCACATTCATCTTTAGACTGCTGAATTTTCGGGATAGAGACCTAGTACTATGTGAGGCCAGGAAGGTTGAGGAGCTACGTCATGAGGGAGCCAGACTGATGATATTTCCAGACTACTCCATTGAAACGCAGAAGCTCCGGAGGTCCTTTGACCATGTGAAATTGAACCTTCGTAACCGGAAAATAAAGTACAGTATGCTCTTCCCTGCACGCTAAGAGTACAGGATGGTGAAACAGTCCGTTTTTTTACGTCGCCAGAGGAAGCATCCAGCTGGGTGGAAACCCTGCCCAGAGGCTGAAGTACACAGCACGGTTCTCTTATCCTTAGCTTGGAAGTGTTGGCGGGCACTTACAGGGGGCAGTGATGGTTGTATGGCTGATGATCTCTTACCGAGACCCGGCAGGTTCTTATTTTGCTCTGATAAAATCTGCCCCCCTGGATGTATTGATTTTTTCCATGTCCTTATGCAATGGCTGGCCTAGCCTTCACAGAAGGGGGTACACTCTTTGAGAGGCCTCAGCTCACAGGCCCAGATTATGTACGGCCTGTTTTTGCTCGCCACTGTTTGTAACACAGTTTGGTTTACTTCTGTTCAAGAATGTGCCCCTGGACCTCCAGGAGAACTAACATTTAGCAGGGAATGTTGAACCGGTTTAATATATACGAGGGGGACAACTGCATGTGAACTGGAACTCCCGGGTGCTGCTGTTCACAACCCCTAATGGCGGCTGCCACGTTTTGTTTTTGGGATAAAGCACACCAGAGTTCGGGGGGTGATGCGGGGTGAGGGTGGGGGGGGGGTTGAGGGGACCCCAGTACATAGTTACCCATGTGTGCTGGGCACAAGTTTTGGTTTTGTTTTGTTTCTCTTTTTTTCATTTTCATTTACTGCATACAGGTTTAACTGAATGTCTTAACTGCTATGAAAGGTGTGGGGACTCTGGCTCACCACTAGGGGGCCCCGCAGATAAGAAAGGTGGCAGTATGTGTCACTCTCAGGATTGGTTCGCACATGATATATATGGTTGTGGCCCTCCCTGCGTGTTGCAGGCCTGGGGGAGAAATGCTTTAAACTTCCCATTATGATGGCGTCCCTTAAAATATTATCTTGGAATGTGAGAGGGATGAATTCGAAGGTCAAACGGTCCCTGGTTTTTGAGTTCCTCAAGAGATATTCCCCCCAGGTCTGCATCCTCCAGACACATTTGGTTGGGAGCAGGGTGCTGGCCCTCCGGAGGCCGTGGGTGGGTCACTATTACCACTCCACGTTCTCCACCTATTCCAGGGGGGTTAGTATCCTGGTCCATAAGACATTACAATTTACCCTTCCAGATTTACATTTGGATCCGGAGGGTAGATATGTGATTCTGCACGCTTTGTTCGGTAGGCTCGAGCTGGTGGTGGTGGGGATTTATGTCCCCTCCCCCCCGGCCAGTTTGACCATTTTGGACAAGATCATGCCTATACTGGTCTCATATCCTGCAGCGGGGATTGTTATAGCAGGAGATTACAATATGGTGCCTAACCCTAGTTTGGATAAATCTGCTCCAGACCCTGCTGTGGGCTCTTCGCTCTCACGCTGGGATGAGACATATGGTTTGTGTGATGTGTGGAGGTGGAGGCATCCGGCCAGAGCTCAATTTACGTGCCACTCTGTGACGCATGCCTCCTTCTCCAGAATAGACCTCATTTATGTTAACACGTCCCTGCTCTCCAGGACACAGGAGACGGAGATTCTCCCTAGGGGAATATCGGATCACGCTCCTGTCATGCTTATCCTTAGATTAGATGGACCGGGGGGGACTGCATTGTGGCGACTTTCGGGTTACTGGATCACGGACGACAGGGTCTCCCCGGAGTTGGAGGTGGAGATTGGGGTCTATTGGTCTCATAACCAGGGGGCTGAGGCCTCTCCTCAAAATATATGGGAGGCCTTTAAGGTGTGTATCAGAGGTCATTATCAGAGGGTTATCAATAAGGTGCGTAAGGACACTGGGCTGGCTTTGATAGAGGCAGAACGAAGGGTCCAGAAATTGGAGTCAGAGTATGTAGCTAGTAAGGATGAGGCAGTTTATGGTAACCCTCTTCCTCCGTACGCAGTGTCTCACCGTGCATTTAACTCGAGACCGGCCTA
>BLSH010319913.1:489098-501667 GCA_018402905.1 Glandirana rugosa | reverse complement strand
CCATATAGTGAACTTGGTGTGGAGTTATTTACTTTAAGGTCATCACAAAGGACAAGGGGGCACTCTTTACGTCTAGAGGAAAAAAGATTTCATCTACAAATACGGAAAGGTTTCTTCACAGTAAGAGCTGTGAAAATGTGGAATAGACTCCCCCCAGAGGTGGTTTTGGCCAGCACGGTTGATTGCTTTAAAAAAGGCCTGGATTCTTTCCTTAATGTAAATAATATAACTGGGTACTAACATCTTTAGGTAAAGTTGATCCAGGGTGAATCCGATTGCCTCTCGGGGAATCAGGAAGGAATTTTTTCCCCCGTTATAGCAAATTGGATCCATGCTTTGCTGGGGTTTTTTGCCTTCCTCTGGATCAACTGTGGGTGAAGTATTGTATATGGGATTATTTGGTTGTATGTGTATATGTGTATATATGTGTATATGTATATATATATATTTTTTTTTTTTTTTGGTTGAACTGGATGGACTTGTGTCTTTTTTCAACCTGACTAACTATGTAACTATGTAACTATGTAGTTGAAGCTGTTATAGCTGCAAAGGGTGGGCCAAATCCAATTTGAACCCTAAAGACTCATACACATGGTTCGACGATCGCATACAACAGGTCGTACGAACGACCGTTGTATGCTAATCCGACCATTAGTACGCGCGATTAGAACAGCCGACGTACAACGGTCATACAACAGGAGTTATATGAGCAAACTAGAAAACTTTGGTAGTACCAACAAGCGGTCGTACGACCGTTATATCGTGTGTACAGAGAAGTAGGACTAACAAGTTGTATTGTGCAAAACACGCATGCTCAGAAGCCAGGAACGGCTGGACACTAATTACATGCACCTGAACTTTCTCTTTATACGATCATAACACGTCACTATGTTCGGCTTGGTCGTACGATCGTATAGTGCATGTCAGTATGCAAGATACAACAGCCAACATACTATTTGGTCCGTTCAGTCGTACGACCGTGGAACTGTGTGTACGAAGCTTAAGACTGGGCTGCCCTTGTGTGTGTAAAGGCAGATGTTCCAATACTTTTTCCAGCATAGTAGATTGTGCAAGATTTGCAATGGTGGTGGAATCCTCGTCCACAAAAATGCTACATTTATATATAATTTGTGTAAAGACATGATTTATTTTTCCCAACACAGGAAGAGTTGAAAACTTTTCGACAGGAAGTTTTGGATTTGAACCAATGACCCCAGGGTTGCTATGCAGAAGCACTAACCTGTTAGCCACTGTGCTGCCACGATTGTGGAGCCTCCATCTCTGTGATGTCAAACAGTGCTAAGTCCCAGGGGTGCAATAAATTAACCAATGCAGGTGTACTGCTCAGTACTGTGAGCATTCTGCTCTAGAACATCTCCCATTTTGGGGCATTTTGCTTGGTAAGAAGCTGGTGGGGAAATGTTAAGGTTGATTATAATCCTCGCCCATGGAAAATATACGACACAATCTACAATGGTGGTGGAACCCTCCTACCCATAAATACTACATTTAGACATAATTTAGGTAAAATCCTGAGTCAAGAGCTATGTTTAACTACATTTTTGGCCTTCAAACCCAGGAACGAAGCAATGCTAGGCATGAGTGTTACCTTATGAGCCACAGAGATGCTACGTGTAGAGTTCTCTTAACACATATATACTGCATTTCTTTGGATATATAAGTCGTGGAATTACATACAGAAGTTATTTGTCTTGATTTATTCTGTGATATTTGTGGTCCTTGGTGATGTTACTCTCAGATTTTTGGTAATGGCATTTTTTTTTTCTCATGTTGGTACACATATCACATTTTTGGGCTCAAATTAGGGTAATTTGCAATTTAAAAAAAAAGAAGGCATATTAGCCAACGCGAATTTGCAAATTTAGTATAGCGCCCTCTAAAAAAAGGCACGGGATTTAAAATGAGGGAATTTTCTTGTCTGAGCATGCTCAGTTGTGCTGATGAATAAAGGAAAAAAGGGGGAATTTGGCTATTTTCAGACTTTCAATGATATTTCAGGTTATATATCACTTTTTTAAACAATTTAAAAGCAGATCATCATTAAACAAGGTACTACATTTTTAAGAACCATTTAGGTGATCCTATCATGACCTAAACATTATCTCCATGTGCAATTCCCTTGCTTTTACCACGACTAGTTTTTTGGTCAGTCACTGTTGTCTGGGCGCTATAGTGAATTTGATTCTGGGACTATTTTCTCCCTCAGGGCTTTAGTGAATTCGATTTTTGCACTAATTAGCGCGAATTTGCGATTCTGCGCATTAAAATTTGCTCAAAGGCAGAATCGCGCTATCGTAAATGACCCCCATAGTAACTGTTCTGGTATTCTGACAGTTGTAGATGCCAGCTTAGGGAAATTCGTTTATTCATGTTGTTTAGAGAAATATATGTGGGTATGACCAGCTTAAGGCACACTCCTAATGTCCTTATGTCAGACATACTGGGTGTGGGTGGGGGCTTTCAGGTTCTACAGGAAAGTGAACAGAACAGGTAAGAGGTCCAAAGGATCACCCTTACTAGTTTACCTGAGTGGATTGGTTTTCTTGGCAAATTGGTGAGTTCTGGAAAACACCAGCTTGGTCTAGTGCTAATGCTCATTTCAGATGCTATGATCTAGTCATTACTATGACAAGCCAGACACTGGGGTTGATTTACAAAAGAAATAGAGCATGTTCACTCTAAAATGCAAGTTCACATTGCAAAATGAATGCTGAGATGCAAAAAAGGTCTACCGTTAAACACAATGTATGCAGGCAATACATGCCCCTGCCATGGCTCAAGAAGCAAACCATGAAGAAACACAAAGGAAAAAAATGGTTGGTGTTTTTTTCCACTGTTCTCCTTTTTTTTTGTTTTTTAGAACAGCAAATGCAAACACTTAGAGGTTGGATAAAAGGTTAAAGTGGTAGTAAACCCTCCTATCATTTTCATCCAAGGAAACTGCCATCTTTGCCTCTGTTTAATCTACAACTGCCATGATGCTGCACATGTGATTAGCTATGACACCAGCCATTGGATGGTTTGACAGTTTGGTTTAGAGCACAACCAATGGGAGTGTTACATTTCCGGCACGTGCCGGAAATGTGACTGGTTTTTAACCTGTTAAATGCATGGGTTTACTACCGCTTTAAGTACTCTTACATGTTGCCTTTTTATCTTATAGAAGTCTATACATAAAATCATAAAACATGATCATGGACACTTAAGGTAAGAGGGATAGAGGAATATGGGTCCAAATAAGGAACAGTTGGAAGAAGAATGAGCAGACATAAAATATACAGCCGAAACTATTTTTTTTTTTTTTTTGCATAGGGTCCCTCTGCAAGCAATGTTCTCCATTGATGGACTAAGAAATAATTTGAATCATTCAGATAAGCAGCCACAAATGGAATACCTGCAGGTTTCAGTGCAATCTATTTTAATTCAGCATGTGAAGTGACCTGTGATGATTCTTATTAACAATCCCTGTTAGCAATCACTGTGTTTTTTTTCTCTACCAGCCGCATTTCTTATCTTCAGGATATTTTTTTTCCTTATGACATGCTGAAAATGTTCTCGTTGCTATGTATTGCCTTGGTCACTGTCAGGTTGGTAGCTATGGTTACTGATGGTGACGTGGAAAGAATTAAAATTCTCTAAATGTTTTCCAGTTCGCCTGTTTTAAACAAGCTGTGCTAAGAAAAAAAAAAATCTTCTGACAGTGTCAAACAGCTGTCCCCAGCAGGATAATAAACTTTTCAGTTATCAAGCAAATTACACATACAGTGCTCTTGGTGTGGACCTTAAAACATGCACATTTGTACATTTTTATAGAACATCATTCGTTGTGACAGAGAGTAAACACATCCGCATTGATTAGTGCCAATGATTCGTTTGGTGCACAAGACCTTTCCTACATGTATGAGTGATGTATTTCTGGATGGATATAGCCGCCTGTGTGATTAGAGATCACTCGTCAATGATGTGTCTAGAAACAGCAAAAACAAGCCGGATTATACATGGATTTTCTCTTCTGTCATTAAGTGACAGCTCAGATTTTGATGCAAGGGGCTTCCGTTTGCATTTAGCACCTGTCTGGCATTTCATCAACTGAATCTTCGACTTAAGATTTGTAACACAATATTCTCCTGTGCCTGTTGCCTTCTGACCCTTGACAGCTGGGTCATATCTTCTATTTCATTTATAAGCTGTATTGCTTGGGCTTTCTGTTGATGTGATCATGGCTGATAAAAACACACACAATACCATCAAGAAAACACAGGCAGGCATACATATATACATTACTATATAAAGTCCAGGATTGAATCCCCCCCCCCCATATGTGATTGCTGGGTTAAGTAAAAGAAATAGAAGCATGGAGGGGGCGCACAGGAGAGCCTTCCGTTGTAGGCATAGGGTGGAGGGAGAGTGTTGTGCGGATAGGTTTGTAGAAATTGAAATATAGATGAGGAAGGCTGTTGGCATGTTTGCATTTATTTGGGAATGGAAAGAGGCTGGCATTGTATTCTTTGTAATATTATCTAAATAATATCTATATTACATTGTTCTGTGTTATGAGGGAGGGCTTGATGTAAAATAGGAAAATATATTTTCTTATTTTTGCTTTCGTGTAAGATTTTATGTTTGATGATTTTGTTGGAAAGAGTATATGTAATAATATTTTATTTATGAAACATTTTACATAAAAGAGTAAAAAAAAATCAAACTTGAAACAGCTGAATGCAGTTTGGAATGTATAAGCCGTCGTTCACGCTAGCACGATTTTAGATGCAAATTGAATTGCACAGAATGACCTGGCAATGGAAATCACGTTGTTTTCAACGGTGCCTATTCACATCAATGCAAATCAGCAGGGTACGATTTTGGAAAAGGTTCCTGTACTACTTTGTTGCAATTCCAGTGCAATTTTGGCTCCATAGAAGATGAAAACCACATCTCATAATCGCACTGAAAGTCAGATCATAATTTGATTGTAGCAGTGTGAACCGAGCCTAATAGTATCTACTTCCTGTGCTGTGTGTACAGTTGGCCACAGGACAAAAAAAATAATTTGCGTGGTTCCACCTAATATATTAGAATAAGGAAAATCCCCTTATTTCTGGGATTTGTGATGGAATAAGACATGCAAATACCTTTTTACAACTTAGTAAAGTTACTCTGGTTGGCTAGAGGAAACATAAGTATTCATAGCTCAGGTTTATGGTGGCATCTCTCTCAATTACAATAGGTACCAGTGTTGCCTACTGGCAGCAGGGACAAACAATAGCATCACTGAGTTTAGGGGAAAACCAAATGAACAAAATGAATCAGCTTGGGCTGACAGCCACCCAGCAAGTCAAAATTTAGATTCACCCCTGCCTAGGACAGGATGGATACAATAGATACAATCTTTTCCACCCATAACCCAAGATTTCAAACAATATCTTTTAAAGAGGAAGTAAACCCAGATTGGGTTTACTTCCTCAATATACCCCTGTAAAGTAGAAGCATAATGGACTACTATGCCCATTATGTGTCACTTACCTGGAAACGAAGCCTGCGGCGTCCAGCGATGTCCCCACTCCATACATCTTCTGCCCCTCTTCCTGCCGGGCCCGCATCCGGCTCTGTGACTGGCCGGAGTCGCGTGACGTCACTCCCGTGCATGCGTGTGGGAACCGCCAGTCATGGCACAGGGTCAGTGGAGAAACGGCACGGAGGCTGCTTCTTCACTGCGCATGTGCCGACATGACGTCGGCACATGCAAAACACTGCATATCTCCTGAACCATGCAGGTTTGTGAGATATGCAGTGCACCTACAGGTAAGCCTTGTTCTAGGCTTTCCTGTAGGTTAAAGTGGTTGTCACAGGTTGACAACCACTTTAACTCCTTCCCAGACACACCAAGCCCTTCATATCCTCCACCCCTCCTATCTCCCACCCTTAAAGTACAATTACATCTCATACCACTATCACCGTATCCCTTCCCCCGAAAAACAATTTTAAAGTACAACTGAAGGGAAAACTTTAGTTTTAGTTTTTTAGCTGTGTATACACTAGTAGAAATTTGTATTGCATTTTTCCTTGTAAGAACATTATAAGAACGTTTATTCTGTTTTTTTAATCATTAGCGGAGTCAAATCGACATTCGTTTTTCGACTGCAGTGATGGGTAAATTCAAAGAATTTTTCTCAAATTCACACTTTTCTATCAGTGTATGTGGTTTGGTTCAGTAAAGTCAATTCATTCCAAAATCAAATATTAAAAGCAAACAAAATATTGAACTACGTTAACATGTTCTGAGAATTTTCATATGAATTGCCCCTTGAAATTGTACTTGTGTATACCCTGCAAAAAAGGGCCTTCTTAGAACAGAAGGTATTTATAGATCTCATTCCATCACAAATCTCAGAAATAAGGAGATTAGCCCTTATTTTATCATAGTGGGTGGTGCTCTACAGATCTTTTTGCCCTTTTTGCCCAACTGTACACCCAGAAAGTATAACCTGGTGGGTTATGGTGAAGTGGATCAAAAGGAAGCAAAGTTTCCTCTGTTGAACTAGTGCAAATCATTCCTTTTTGCCCCATTTTTGCCCCATTAGCTGCGTATGCATGCATAACTACTGGTTTCCAACACATACAGCCTGGAATATAACCATTAATTCCAGACTTCATACAACTCTTTCAGACTTGTTTTCCATGATCAGTGCAGTGTATGGAAACAATAACTTTCACAGGAGAATACTTGAGGACCAATGAGATAATATAACCCAAAAGGTTATGGTGGGGTAGGCACACTGAATAACATTGCAGGTACTGAATGCTGCTGAACTTCAAGAATGTGTGTGGAGGCTTAATGAGCAATGTATATGGAGAAGACATGGTCACTGTTCCATATGCAATTTGAGTGGTGGATTCTGGTTACTACACCGTGAGGGGGGGCTTTGTGCTGGGGAAGGATACAGGAGGAAGAATCCTCCAGTGTTACATGACACAGTGAATGCATTACTTACTCATTAGATAATTAAATAATAAATAGCAATACTGTGCACTTTCCAAGGGCACTTTTCAGGGGGTGATTAGAGGTTGGGGAGCAGGGGTGAGTCAGGAGCATGCATTAATTCACACAAAAACAAAAAAGGAGGGGGCGATGACTGGAGGTTGCAGGGCCAGTGGTGGGCTCACTGCTGTCACATGCACATGCTATACATAGAAGCACTAGATATTTCCATCAGCACCTAATGTGGAATGATAGAAATGATGGGGATGCAAGAGAAAGATAAGTGTAGGCTATGCTGCTGGGCAGGGGGATGGTTAAATTAACTAAATTAACTCTATTGGTTTATTCTGAATAGAAAAGCACAGGTTTGACATAAAGTGATTGTAAACATCAGACATGAAATATGGACAAAGCATATCCCTCTGTAGTGTGTACTTGTCTCAATCCAGAGCACTAAGTGTCATTTCTGTCTGATGCTTCATTCCCCTGTTATCAGCGTGAATGACTTCTGACAAGTTTTCCTGACACCAAGAGAAAAAGAGATAACAGAGGAGAGACCTCCATCTAATTGACAGCCTCAGCTCTGTTCCTGTGTGCTGTGTGAAGTGGGATGTGTCCCTTCCCTCCAATCAGCGCTCAGAGCTCTCCTCACTAAGCTCTGCAGAATGTAATTTCAGCTCTCCGTCCCCTTTTTTTCTGACAGCTCAGACAAGCTTTATAAATTCTGGACTTTGAACAGATGTACAGAAGAGAAGACTGCAGATAAACAGGTACAGCTTATGTAAGAGGAATTGTTTTGTCTCTGCGTATCACCTGAGGCCAGTCACTTCACTGTATTTATGTAAGGGTTTACAACCACTTTAACCACTTCAGTACAGGGCACTTATACACCCCTCCTGCTGAGACCAATTTTCAGCTTTCAGTGCTATCGCACGTTGAATGCCAATCACTCAGTCATGCAACACTGTACCCAAACAAAGTTTTTATCATTTTCTGCACACAAATATAGCTTTCTTTTGGTGGTATTTGACCATCTCAATTTTGGGCCTTTAACCCCCTTCCTGCCTAGGTCATTTTTCAGCTTTCAACACTCTCACACTTTGAATTACAATTGTGTGATCATGCAACACTGTACCCAAAGAATTTTTTTATCATTTTGTTCCCACAAATAGAGCTTTCTTTTGGTGGTATTTGATCACCACTGAGTTTTTTATTTTTTACTGAAAAAGATAAAAAAGACAGGAAATTTTGAAACAAAACAAAGTTTTTCTTTTCTGTCTGTTTCTGTCAGTAAATTTTGTAAATAAGTATTTTTTTCTCCTTTACTGATGTGCTCTGATGAGGCTGCACTGATGGGCACTGATAGGCTGCACTGATGGGCAATGATAGGCTGCACTGATGGGCACTGATGAGGTGGCACTTATGGGCACTGATGAGGTGGCACTTATGGGCACTGATTTGGTGGCAGTGATGAGGAGGCACTAATATGCCACACTTATGGGCACTGGTAGGTGGCACTGATATGTGGGACTGATGGGCGCTGATAGGCAGCACTGATGGGTGGAACTGGCGGGCACTGATAGGTGGCATTAGTGGGCACTGCTAGGTGGCACTGATGGGCACTAATAGGCAGCACTGGTGGGCACTGATAGGCAGCACAGATAGGCAGCACTGATGGGCAGCACTGATGGGCGGCACTCATGGGCAGCACTGATGGGCAGTGATGGACAGCACTGATAGGCATTGATGGGCAGCACTGATAGGAGGCACTAATTGCTGGCATTGGTGGGCACTGATTGCTGGCACTGGTGGGCATGGATTGCTGGCACTGGTGGGCATGGATTGCTGGCACTGATTGCGCTTTTTTGTAATCAGGGCACTGATGATCAGTGCCCTGATTACCTGTTCTAATGTCCCCAGGGAGGAGATGCCGCTGATCGGCTCTCCTCGCCACACACTCTGTAAGTGCGAGGCAAGGAACGCTGATTACCGGCACTTCCTGTACTGTATTTACATGTGACCGGTTGTGATTGGACACAGCCGATCACATGGTTAAAGAGCCACGTCAGCAGCTCTTTGCACAGATCTGGGTCGCGTCATGTCCTAGCAACACTGCACTGCCCCGATCGCCGCACTTCTTGCCCCCGCGGGCGCGTGGGATGGACGTTTGGGTGCATCATCATATGACGTGCACCCACAATGAGAGCCACACCGCTCCACTGTCATTTGGTGGGTGGGCGGCAAGTGGTTTATCACCAATGGGTTTTATTTTTTGCGACATAAGTGGAAAAAAGAGCGAAAAATTAAAAAAAATTTTTTTTTAGTTTCTATGATAAAATTTTGCAAATAAGTAGTTTTTGTTCATAGATTTGGACCAAAATTTATACTGCTACATATCTTTGGTAAAAATAACCTAAATAAGTGTATATTATTTGGCCTGTGTGAAAGTTATAGACTCTCCACGCTACGGTGCAAATAATTGAAAATTGATCACACTTGATGCACTAACGGCCATTTCTTGAGGCCCTGAAATGTCAGGAAAGAACAAATATTCCCCAAATGTCCCTTTTTTGAAAAGTAGACATTCCAAGGTATTTAGTAAGAGGATGACGCGTTTTTTGAAGTTGTAATTTTTTCCCACAATTCTTGGGAAAATTAAGAAATTATTATTATTTTTTTTTTTTTTACACAAAATTTTCATAATAAGTTATTTATCACACACAGCATATGCATACTTTCAATTACACCCCAAAATGCATTCTGCTACTCCTCCTGAGTATGGCGATACCACATGTGTGCGCCTTTTTCACAGCCTTGGCACATATAGAGGCCCAACATGCAGGGAGCACCGTCAGGTGTTCTAGAAGCATATATTACACATTTCGTTTCCTGACAACCTATCACACTTTTGAAGGCCCTGGAGCACCAGGACAGTGAAATTACCCACAAAATGACCCCATTTTGAAAAGAAAACACCCCAACTGGTGACAGGTACTCGGATGAGCTGGTGACAGGTACTCGGTTACTTTGATTGGCTGGGGACAGGTACTCGGGTACTGTCATGAGCTGGACATGTCTACTCGGGTACTCTGATGGGCTGGTGACAGGTACTCGGGTACTCTGATGGGCTGTTAACAGGTACTTGGGTACTCTGATGGGCTGGTGATAGGTACTCGGGTACTCTGATGGGCTGGTGACAGGCACTCGGGTACTCTGATGGGCTGGTGACAGGCACTCGGGTACTCTGATGGGATGGTGACAGGTATTCGGGTACTCTGATAGGATGGTGACAGGTATTTGGGTACTCTGATGGGATGGTAACGGGTACTCAGATGGGATGGTGACAGGTACTATGGTACTCTGATGGCATGGTGACAGGTATTTCGGTACTGTGATGGGACGGTGACAGGTACTCGGGTATTTTGATGGGCTGGTGACAGGTACTCGGGTACTCTGGGGCTGTGACAGGAACTCCATCCCCAATCAGGGTACCTCATAGATGCTCCTGCTAGTGCCATTTTACAATGGCCTGGTATTGAAATGGTTAAGGCTCCATTCACACCTTGGTGTTCTGAATTGTGGGTGGCATCGCCGCGATTCCCAAATCGCCACAAATCGTGGGACGTTGTAATCCCGTTACCGAATTGCACAAACAGAATCGCGGGGTGCCTGTCACCCAAAAGATGTTTCGGAGATGTCCCAACAAAGGTACTCTAGTTAAGAGGCCTACAGGATTGTGAGCATGTCAGATGACAGTGAAGGGGAAACCTTTTAGACAGAATCCGCCTCAGAATACGAACCTGTAAAAAGAAGTGGCACCCTGCCAGGTAGCTCAGATGAAGGGGAAGAGGCCCCTTTACGATCAGGTGTACCCAACCCCAGTTAGGTGAAGTGCTAGGAACGCATAACTTATCTCATATGAGATACCAGCGGCCTAGTACATAATGGTCTTTTACACACCAGCAAGTCCCTGAAGAGCAGTCCACGCTGGTGAGGTGGCCAGCACTTGTAGTGTCCCTCAGCCATCAACAAATTGCACACATGCCCCTAGAGCCCATAGTGTACTTCCAGAGGTGCTTGAAAAATCTGATTGGCATCCCCCAGATTTAGCAGCAACTTATATTCCAGCATTCCTTGCTGTAATGGCCAGGTATAGATAATGTGTTTCATGCATTTTAATGATAACACACTCTGTCATCCTCGGGGTGACCCTGAATATGATCGACACTACAAAATCCCCTCATAAACTACCTCTCCAAGAAATTCGCAAATATGTATACGCCCCAACAAAACATCTGCATGAACAAGAAGTCCCTCATACATGTCACTGGCCACCTTGCAATCAAACAGTACCTCCCCAGCAAGCATGCCAAATATGGGGTCAAACTTGAGATGGCAACAGGCTATACATACCGTTTTACAGTTTATAAGGATAAGGACAGTGAGGTAGAGCTCCTCGACTGACCACACTACATGGGAAGCAGTGGCAAGATAATATGGGACTTGGTGTTCCCTTGAAGGGGTACCACCTGTACGTGAACTACTTCTATACTAGCCTGCCACTTTTTAGACACTTATTCAATCGTGGAATTGACTGCTGTGGCACCATGTGACCTATTCGCTGGGGCTTCCCTCAATAGTTCATTAACACCCGAAAGGGAGAGAAAACCTGCTTGAGGAATGGTGAATTTCTCGCAGTGAAGTGGAAGGACAAATGGGATATTTTCATCCTGTCTTTCATTCATGCAGACATGATGGTCCAAAATTAGTACCGCATCTGGTGTTGTTGAAAAACCTCTCTGTATCCATGACTATAATCTTTATATGGGAGGGGTGGACTTCAATGACCAGATGATGAAATTTCAATATTTAACCAGTTCCTTACCGAGTCATGTTAAAATGACGTCGGCAGGAACCGCTCGTCGATCCAGGCCTACGTCATATGAGCAGCGCGGCGATAGGGGCTGAGGCTTGTCCCTCGGACAAAGCCCAGCTCCGATCAGTGTAAAGAGCCAATAGAATTGGTTCTTTACCACGTGACCAGCTGTGTCAATGACAGCCATTATGTAAACAAACCACAGTAACGAGCTGTTACCGCGGTTCTCCCTGTCACACACCGATCGCGTGTGACAGGGAGATTGTGGTAACAGCTTGTTACCGCCTACTGTACACCAAGCACACTGATCACCCCCCCAATAAAGAGTACCTGTCACCACCCCATCAAAGTACCTGTCACAGCCCATCAGAGTACCTGTTGCCTGTCCATCACAGTACCTGAGTACCTGTCACCTGGCCATCAAAGTACCCGAGTACCTGTCACCTGCCCATCAGAGTACCCGAGTACCCGTCACCTGCCCATCAAAGTACCCGAGTACCTGTCACCTGCCCATCTGAGTACCCGAGTACCTGTCAACATCCCATCAGAGTACCCGAGTACCTGTCACCAACCCATCAGAGTACCCAAGTACCTGTCACCAGTCCATTTGAGTACCCGAGTACCTGTCACCGAAATAACCCCCCCACTAGTCACACGAACCACATGTCATCCGCCATTGTTCGACAATGGTGT
>BLSH010319913.1:474476-489088 GCA_018402905.1 Glandirana rugosa | reverse complement strand
AGTACCCGAGTACCTGTCACCAACCCATCAAAGTACCCGAGTACCTGTCACCAGACCATCAGAGTACCCGAGTACCTGTCACCAGACCATCAGAGTACCCGAGTACCTGTCATCATCCCATCAGAGTACCCGAGTACCTGTCACCAGCCCATCTGAGTACCCGAGTACCTGTCACCATCCCATCAGAGTACCCGAGTACCTGTCACCTGCCCATCAGAGTACCCGAGTACCTGTCACCTGCCCATATGAGTACCAGAGTACCTGTCACCATCCTATCTGAGTACCCGAGTACCTGTCACCATCCCATCAGAGTACCCGAGTACCTGTCACCAGCCCATCTGAGTACCCAAGTACCTGTAACCAGCCCATCAGAGTACCCGAGTACCTATCACCTGCACATAAGAGAACCTGAGTACCTGTCACCAGCACAGCAAAGTACCCGAGTACCTGTCACCTGCCCATTAGAGTACCCGAGTACCTGTCACCAGCCCATCAGTGTACCCGAGTACCTGTCACTTGCCCACCTGAGTACCCGAGTACCTGTCACCAGCCCATCAGAGTACCCGAGTACCTATCTGCAGCCCATCAGAGTACCCAAGTACATTTTACCAGTCCATCAGATTACCCGAGTACCTGTCTCCAGCCCATCAAAGTACCCAAGTGCCGATCTGCAGCCCATCAGAATACCTGAGTACCTATATGCAGCCCATGCCTCATAGAATATACCTCAGGTGTTTTCTTTCCAAAATGGGGTCATTTTGTGGGTAATTCCACTGTCCTGGTGCTCCGGGGCCTTCAAAAGTGTGATGGGTATGAATGAAATTTTATGTGTAATTTATGCTCCTATAATGCCTGACGGTGCTCCCTGCATGTTCGGCCTCTGTATGTGGCCAGGGTGTGAAAAAGTCTCACACATGTGGTATCACCATACTCGGGACGAGTAGCAGAATATATTTTGGGGGGTAATTTTTGCTATGTACATGCTATGTGTTAGAAATATCTTATAAATTGACCACTTTGTGTAAAAATAAAAGCATTTCATTTTCTTTCCACTTTTTTCAAAGACTTGTGGAAAAGAATGAACCATTAATAAGACTCATCATGCCTCATAGAATATACGTTGGAGTGTTTGCTTTCCAAAATGAGGTCATTTTGTGGGTAATTCCATTGTCCTGGTGCTCCAGGGCCTTCAAAAATGTAATAGGTCGTTAGGAAATTAGATGGGAAAATTCTGCTTCTAGAATCCATGACGGTGCTCCCTGCATGTTGGACCTCTCTATGTGGCCAGGCTGTGAAAAAGTCTCACACATGTGGTATCGCCATACTCTTGGCGAGTAGCAGAATGTATTTTGGGGTGTAATTGGAAGCATGAATATGCTGTGTGTGAGAAATAACTTGTTGTTATCACAATTTTGTGCAAAAAAAAAAAAAATAATAATCATTTCTTAATTCTCCCAAGAATTGTGGGAAAAAAGTACAACTTCAAAAAACTCGTCATGCCTCTTACTAAATACCTTGGAATGTCTAATTTTCAAAATGGGGTCATTTGGGGGGTATTTGTACTTTCCTGACATTCAGGGCCTCAAGAAATGAGATAGGCCATCAGTGCATCAGGTGTGATCAATTTTCAACGATTGGCACCATAGCTTGTAGACTCTATAACTTTCACACAGACCAAATAATATCCACTTATTTGGGTTATTTTTACCAAAGATAGGTAGCAGTATAGGTTTTGGCCCAAATTTATGAACAAAAATTACTTATTTGCAAAATTTTATCACAGAAACTAAAAAAAAGTGTTTTTTTTTCAAAATGTTAGCACTTTTTTCACTTATGTCGCAAAAAATAAAAAACCCAGAGGTGACTAAATACCACCAAAAGAAAGCTCTATTTGTGTGAAAAAAATGATAAAAATGTTTGGGTACAGTGTAGCATGAGAGAGTAATTGTCATTCAAAGTGTGAGAGCGCTGAAAGCTGAAAATTGGTCTGGGCAGGAAGGGGGTATAAACGTCCTGTATTGAAGTGGTTAATTTGCTTCAGACACTGGAAAAAAGGTGTCTATTTATTTATTTCAATTGCCTATATACAGTATAACCCTTTTGTAATTTACAAAGTAACTGGAAGAAGTGGATTATTCCTAAAATTTGAGGAAACAATCATCATGGCCCATTTGTATCCAGAAGGTGCTGTGGTCCGAACCCCAAATCCAGATGCAGTGAGCCGGCTGCATGAGAGGCAAGAAACCGGAAGCAATTAGCATTTCATCACTTCTGGCTTTGGCAGATGTAAAAATTGGAAAACCATCTGATCACACCGATCTTGGGGTGATCAGATGCTTTAAGGGCAGAGGAGAGATCTGGTGTCTAATAAGCCCCAGAATTCTTAGGAAAAAGTATCTGTCACTGCCTATTGCTTTCACAGGGGATATTTACATTCTTTGTGTTAACAATAATAGTGTTTTGGGGTATAATTCCACATATACCCATAGCATGTGTGAGAAATATTTCATTAACCCCTTGCCGACCGCCGATCGGCAATTGACGGCGGCAAGTGAGCGCAAATCGCCGTCATATGACGGCGGCCGCGCTCACGAGCCTAGTGAGCGCGCGCGCGCCGCCGGAGGCACGCCCGCACACTCACTGTGTTCGGGGAGGGCCAGGGAGCGGGTGCGGCGGCTTCAATTGCCGCCGGCTACCCGCGATGGCCCCCCCGAGCGGAGGAACGGAGGTCCGTGTATGTAAACACGGACCTCCGCTCTGTGTGAGGGGGAAGGGCTGTGATCACAGCCTTCCTGAATACGAAGGCTGTGACCACTTCCCTTCCCCAGCCAGGGCAGTCCCCCTACAGTTAGAACACGCCCAGGGAACATAGTTAACCCTTAGAGTGCCCCCTGCAGGTTAACCCCTTCACTGCCAATGGCATTTACACAGTAATCAGTGCATTTTTATAGCACTGATCGCTGTATAAATGCCAATGGTCCCAAAAAAGTGTCAAAATAGTCCGACATGTCCGCTGAAATATCGCAGTACTGCTAAAAATCGCAGATCGCCGCCATTACTAGTAAAAAAAAAAAACCCCAAAAATGAATTCTCATCATCTGTAAACGGGACCACTTTTGCGCAAACCAATCAATAAACGCCGATTGCGATTTTTTTTTATCGCAAATATGAGGAAGAATATAAATCGGCCAAAAACGGTGAAAAAAAATGTTTTTTTATATATTTTTTTTTGGATTTGTATTTTAGCAAAAAGTAAGAAATTTGGGTTTTTTTGCAAAATTGTCGCTCTTCTTTTGTTTATAGCGGTGATCAGAAATGACGCAGAGGGGATCAAATACCACCAAAAGAAAGCTCTATTTGTGGGAAAAAAAGGACGCAAATTTCGTTTGGGTACAACGTCGCACGACCGCGCAATTGTCAGTTAAAGTGACGCAGTGCCGAATCGCAAAAAGGGCTCCGGTCCTAAAGCAGGAAATCCTTCCGGGGCTGAAGTCGTTAAACTGACAACTTTGTCTTAAAAAAATGTCATTTTCCAAAAACTTGTGGCAAAAAAATAAAATCTTCCATGCCTCTCAGCAAATATGCTGGGGTGTCTACTTTCCAAAAGGGGTTATTTTGGGGGAGTGTTATACTGCCCTGGCATTTTAGCACCTCAAGAAATGTGTTAGGTAGTCAGAAAGTAAAAGCGGCATAATTTAGTATTTATATCATAGTTTGTAGACACTATAACATTCACACAAACCAATGAATATACACTTATTGCTTTTTTTTTTTTTTACCAAAGACACATAGCAGGATACATTTTGGCCTGAATTTATGTCAAAATTTGATTTTATTGGATATTTTTTATAACAGAAAGTAGACAAATTGTGGGGTGGGGTAACAAGTGTGCAATTGAATCTACCCCTAGAAGGTACTGTCCCCAATAAACATATATACAGACCCTTGATATCATAAGGGTTAAAAAAGTATATTAAAAACATATTCACCCAGACTGTAGCTATATAGATCTCTGGCTTGGCCTTGGGATCCAGTATGTGGGCCAACGTGTTTCACGGGCTGCCCTGCTTCATCAGGGCCTTGGATCCCTAAATGGTACTGTATGGTGAATGTATGGAACACTGATAACAGCTAATACGTCAGGTCTGGGGAAACACAATCCAGTCGTCCAATCCTCCAATGCCCACTCCCATCTGTAAAGATTAGCAGGTGTAAAAATCCAAACTTAAGATGCAAGAGCCAGATAGATGTTGTATATCACAGATGCAATCCATATAAAGTTCATTAACACCCCAAAGGGAGAGAAAACCTGCTTGAGGAATGGTGAATTTCTCGCAGTGAAGTGAAAGGACGAATGGGATATTTTCATCCTGTCTTTCAGTCATGCAGACATGATGGTCCAAAATTAGTACCGCATCTGGTGTTGTTGAAAAACCTCTCTGTATCCATGACTATAATCTTTATATGGGAGGGGTGGACTTCGATGACCAGATGATGAAATTTCAATATTTAATTTGCTTCAGACACTGGAAAAAAGGTGTCTATTTATTTATTTCAATTGCCTATATACAGTATAACCCTTTTGTAATTTACAAAGTAACTGGAAGAAGTGGATTATTCCTAAAATTTCAGGAAGCAATCATCATGGCCCACTTTTATCCAGAAGGTGCTGTGGTCCGAACCCAAAATCCAGATGCAGTGAGCCGGCTGCATGAGAGCCAAGAAACCGGAAGCAATTAGCATTTCATCACTTCTGGCTTTGACAGATGTAACAACTGGAAAACCATCTGATCACACCGATCTTGGGGTGATCAGATGCTTTAAGGGCAGAGGAGAGATCTGGTGTCTAATAAGCCCCAGAATTCTCAGGAAAGAGTATCTGTCACTGCCTATTGCTATCACAGGGGATATTTACATTCTTTGTGTTAACAATAATAGTGATGAATAAAAATTAAAACTAAAAAAAGAAAATAAATAGTTAAAAAGCATCCCCACGCCCCCTATACTCTATACTTGTGTGCAGAGGCAAACGCATACGTTGGTCCTGTGCCGGTATGCAACTTGCAATTGCACCATGCATGTGAGGTATCACCGAGAATGTCAGATCGAGGGTAGTAACCTGTAAAGGTTTTTAAAGCGTCGCCTATGGATATTAAAACTTAACATAGTTTGCTGCCATTGCACAATTTTAAAGCGTGACATGTATGATATTTATTTACTCAGTGCAACATCATCCTTTATATTTTACCAAACAATTGGGTATTATATTGTGTTTTTGTGCATTAAAATTCAAAAAAGTATATTTTTTTCAAAAAAATTTGCATTTGAAAAACCACTGTGCAAATACAGTGTGACATAAAACATTGCAACATCTACTTATTCTCTAGGGCCTCTGTTTTAAAACATATATAATGTTGGGGACTCAAAGTAAGTTATAGCAAAAATGACTGATTTGTTTTTTTTTTTTTTTACAAAAAGTGTCAGAAAAGGCTTGGAAGAGTGTGTGATATTTGGCAGAAGCTTCTAATGTTGGGCATAAAATTCCAAATGCCAGGACAGTTCAGACACCCCCAAATGACACCCCTAGGTATTTGCTGAGAAGCATGTTGAGTCCATGGAAGATTTTATTTTTTGCCACAAGTTTTTGGAAAATTACATATTTTTTTTTTACCCAAAGTCGTCACTTTAATGAGATATTTCTCACACATGTGTGTATGTGGCTAGACTCTCTCATATGTGGTATCCCCGTACTCAGGTGAGGTAGCAGAATGTGTTTTGGGTGTAATTCCACATATACCCATGGCATGTGTGAGAAATATCTCATTAAATTGTCAACTTTGTGTAAAAAAAAAAACAATTTCTTTTTGTAATTTTCCAAGTGACAAAAAATAAAATCTTCCATTCACTCAACATGCCTCTCAGCAAATACCTTGGGGTGTTTACTTTCCAAAAATGTGTAATTTGGGGGGTGTTTGTACAATCCTGGCACGTCTGGGCCTCCAAAACTGTGATAGGTAGTCAGGAAATGAAGTGAGGGAATTATGCCTTTGAAAGCCTGAAGGTGGACATTGGTTTTCGGCCCCCATATGTGGCTAGGCTGCCAAAAAGTCTCTCACATGTGGTATCCCCATACTCGGGAGAAGTAGTAGAATGTGTTTTGGGGTATAATTCCACATATACCCATAGCATATGTGAGAAATATCTCATTAAACTGACAACTTTCTGTAAAAAAAAATACATTGTTTTGCCATTTTCTAAAACCTTGTGGCAAAAAATAAAATCCTCCATGCACTTAACATGCTTCTCAGCAAATAGTTTGGGTTATCTACTTTCCAAAAAAGGGTCATTTGGGGGGTGGAATGTTTGTACTATCCTGGCATTTCTGAGCTTCCTAATCTGTGATAGATATTGAGGAAATGAGTCATGACACAAGAAAACGACAGCCTTTAAAAGCCTGAAATTAGTCATTGGTTTTGGGTCCCTATATGCGGCTAGGCCCCCAAAAATTCTCAAAAATGTGGTATCCCCATACTGTAGCAAAATGTGTTTTGGGGTATAATTCCACATATACCCATAGCATGTGTGAGAAATATTTAATTAAACTGACAACTTTCTCTTAAAAAATTGTCATTTTCCAAAAACTTGTGGCAAAAAAATAAAATCTTCCATGCACTCAACATGCCTCTCAGCAAATATGCTGGGGTGTCTACTTTCCAAAAGGGGTCATTTTGGGGGAGTGTTATACTGCCCTGGTATTTTAGCACCTCAAGAAATGTGATAGGTAGTCAGAAAGTAAAAGCGGCATAATTTAGTATTTATAACATAGTTTGTAGACACTATAACATTCACACAAACCAATGAATATACACTTATTGCTTTTTTTTTTTAATCTACCCCTAGAAGGTACTGTCCCCAATAAACATATATACAGACCCTTGATATCATAATGGTTAAAAAAAGTATATTAAAAACATATTCACACAGACGGTAGCTATATAGATCTCTGACTTGGCCTTGGGATCCAGTATGTGGGCCAACGTGTTTCACGGGCTGCCCTGTTTCATCAGGGCCTTGGATCCCTAAATGGTACTGTATGGTTAATGTATGGAACACTGATAACAGCTAATACGTCAGGTCTGGGGGATGACAATCCAATCCTCCAATGCCCACTCCCATCTGTAAAGATTAGAAGGTGTAAAAATTCAAACTTAAGATGCAAGAGCCAGATAGATGTTGTATATCACAGATGCAATCCATATAAAGCCTGTGAGTCTAGGTCAAATGGGTGGTGCATTGTTATATCTAAGTAGGTATATCTCCAGCAAATTAGAGCTATAGCAGACTAGCTGGTAGAAAGAGGTTCTCTCATACAGCATAGCATGTGGTAATGGCGACCTGCAGGATGATTGTACACACAACAGAAAGTAGAAAATGCTGTTTTTTTTTCAAAATGTTTTGGTCTTTTTTCATTTATAGCTCAAAAAATAAAAATAACCCAGTGGTGATCAAATACCACCCAAAAAGCTCTATTTGTGTGAAAAAAGAAGATATACATTTCATTTGCATACAGTGTTGCCCGACAGAGCAATTGCCAGTTAAAGTAATGCTGGGCTGAATAGCAAAAAATGCTCCGGTCATGAAGGGGTGAAATCCTTCTGCGTGGTTAAAACTTACATACAACAGGTGACATTATCCAGTATTGCTGCTATAAGGAAAAGTTGCTTAGCATCAAGAGTATTAAGATACATGTTCATCTTGGTGTAAAGATAGAAACAGGTATGTGTACCTGAGCAGATCCTAAGAGAAATGAGGAAAAATGAAGCAAGCAAAGAAAAAGGAAGGAGGGGTAGAAAGGAGTGCAGAGTGGAAAGATGGTAGGTATGGAGCTATCAGCTGTCCAAACTACCTGACATTGTTTGAGTTTTTTAGGAAACATTGCGCATTGCAAGGTACGCCG
This sequence comes from Glandirana rugosa, assembly GCA_018402905.1. NCBI lineage: Eukaryota > Metazoa > Chordata > Amphibia > Anura > Ranidae > Glandirana > Glandirana rugosa. Next base: position 481,131 of record BLSH010319913.1, on the reverse strand, counting down.
GGGATGATTTACTAAAAGCAAATAGACTGCTCACTTTGCAAGAGAATTTTTCCTAGTGCTTAGTGAATGAGACAAAGGTTTGCTGACTTTCATCAACCAATTATATGCAAATATGATTTTTATTTTCCTTGTATGTGATTGAGTATACTTTGCAAAGTGAAACTTCACCACATTCACTAAACTCTGTTGAAAATTTCCTAGCAAAGTGCAACTTCCCTAGCCAAGTGAACAAACTATCTGCTGCTAGTAAATCAGCCACAGTATTCGGCTGGGACATAGGTAAAACTCTAAAAAATGTTTCCAAGACTCTAGTAATTGTTTTGTTTGGTGAAGAAAGGCCCAACTTTCAAATGATGGGAGTCACACGTCGCTTGATCCTGGGCAGCAGGTAGGTACTTTTGTGAACAAGAGCCTGTATATATTTGTGTTTATATATTTGTTTCTTTATAGATTTTCCAACATAGAAATAAAAAATGCTTTTCTTCCAAAGCAACTGCTCTTTCTTCGCTAAAGAAAATAGAAAAAGTGAAAGAATATTTGCTCAATGTGAAGCAGACAGCAAAAATATATGACAGGGTTTAGCCATTCTGTAGTTAAACAGAACAAATAAAGTTATGACTTTAAATACACTTTAAGAGGTTGGAGAGATAAGATAATGACAGGTATATTTGTTACTTGTATTTACTATGAGAAAAGAGCTGCTTTTTCCTCAAAATCCTGACCCATTTAAGAGGCCCATCTTTTTTATACATGTGTTTTTTTTTTACTTTTTTGGCTACATTCACGTGGGAGTTTGTGTGCAGATAAATACCACCTCTGGATTCACTCTGTATTATGGCCGTATACAATCTGGCTGATTACCTGCAGGCTAGTTTACGTGCTGCCAAAACACAGGCTGCATCTAGGGTCGGTATTCACATTTAACCACTTGGATGAGTGAACAGCAGCGGTGCCTGCCATCGATTTGTACAAATTACAACTCTGATAGTCGATGCTGACAGCTGCAGCTGATTCTTGCCGGCAGCCAACCTTGGCCTCCCAAGAACTTCCATGTGAATGATGCCTTATAGTTATAATATAAATATATGGTTATATATAAATATATGCCCACTTCTAAACATTTATTGAAGTGTTTAGCTACAAAATTATGTGAGGAAGTATAACTTTACTGGACAGATTGGGGGTACATTGTTTAATGTATTACTAAACCACTGTGGGCCAAAGAAAAGGAGTTAGAAGGCCACATGTAACATCCCTTTGACATGCCTTTGGCACATACTACCATGTTTGCCAGCAAACTTAAGCTTAAGTGTAATGTACACATATAATACCCTTTCATGCACCCCCCCCCCCATCAAAATGCAATTTTTTCAATCAAATTGTTTTATTTTTTAAAAATACCACTTTCGAGACCTTTCAAGAGCATTATTTGAAAACACACCTCCCTAAGATCCATTTAGACATGCGTGCTCCTCTCTACTACCCACTTTGGGCTGTAATCTTTAGCTGTGCAATTTGAGGATTGGTTGCTTGAGTATGCACTTTGAAAGGGATGCTGGGAATGTGTTCTTTCAGGGAAGGCTCAGAAACAAAACTATTGATGGCAGAGAAAGCTATAAGCTGTGACAAGTAGGCCAATGACAGTGCAGATCAGGAGGAAAGGTGATTGACTGAAACCATTTAGACAGGAAATAAAGTTGTGTTCAAGATATCTACTTCAGCTTCAAAGGGTTGAACTGTGGGCATACTAGTTTGCAGAGAGTTGAGGGTAATCAGTTTCAATACAGGAGAGAACTTGCTACAAATGTGGGTAAAAAGGCTGAAGTTCAGCTATATAAAGGCCCTGTTGCCAGACCATTCAACTCAACAAAAATATTCCCATAAAATGACGTGTATTTATTGCATTTTATACAAATTATTGTAAAAACCTCCCTGGTGTAGACATCCAAGAGCCCTGAGACTACCGCTAGGGTTCTACCATCTTGTAGGTGATGTCAGTAACCCCAGCAGACTCAGAGCTGTCATTCAAGTGAAATTCTATAGTGTATTCTTAGGTTCTCTCTCGATTGCTACATAAAAAATGATGAAGGGATGTGAAAGGAGGGGCAGATATTCTGGTCCAGCACAGAGGTAATTAAACACTCCTAGAAAAGGAAACAGCTATGGCATGCAAGGAGGGAGGGGGCTGTGCTAAGGAACTGACCAGTCAATTTTTCTAGCAAAGAAAGCACATTTTAAGTGAATAAAACATAATTTAAGAATAGGAAAAACACTGCAAGTAAGCATTCCAAATACCTGATTTCCTTGTGTTTCACCTGCAGATTTAACAGCATTTACATACACTTAAAGGGGCATGCAGTACACATGGCATACAGCACACATAGTAACACATTTATTCCCACACAAACAAACGTACCCTTGCTCGCAAACACATACCATAAAAGCACTAGTACACTGAATATAATGTAAAGAGAAGGAATTTTACTATTTACAGTTAGGTTTACATTTCATTTAATTCTTATTTTTCTGCTCCAACAATGACTTCAATTTGCATTTTAAGGCCTTTGACGGTAAATACTTTAGCAATTCCTTTATTCTATACATCCTTGGGTTAGCTTTAACAATCTATTGTATTAACAATTAAAGAACACATAACTATTTTGTTCCAAAAACACTTTTTTTTAAATAAACCAACATCAAATTTTCTGTAAAAATAATCACTTCCTGCAAATTGAATTTGTATGGTTTCTGCTTGGGTAACAACACCCTCTTTATCTTTTGTCTTATTTAAATGCAAATTCCATAACACAGGGTTAATTTTGTAGCAAACTCAAGGAAATGTTTCACAGTGGGAGGAAAAACACACAGACTGTGTAAGTAATTGATAAAAAATATGTCAGTGATCATGATCCTATACAAGAATTTTAAAAAGAAGCGCATAGAAAGTGTCGGTGAAAATTTGATTCCTCAATAAAAATTTATCTACAGAAGTTTGCACGTTCAGATCAGTAAATTGACTCATAAAATGCAGCATATTTTGTATATGAAATAGAAAATTGAACTAGAAAAGGAACCAGTCTGTCAATTGCTTGCACAAAGTTTACTCAAATTTCCTTTTCTCCTTGCACATTAGAAATAAACAAAAGTAAAAACAAATAATAATGCACAGACGTCACTTTTTTTTTAACACAATCAACAATAGGATAAGGTCATACAAAAATGTTACCCTGTTTTCTTTAAATGGTTAACATCCAACAAAACAGACAGAACAGATGGATGTGAGTTATACACATTAGACAAATAAATACTGAATATTATTAATTGAAAAATAATCTTCACTGTGGATGAATCAGATTTGTCACGGCAGAGGTACATAAACAGATTACTTTTTGAATGTGTCATAAGTCATTGTGAAAATCTGAGGCTCACATTTTAAACCAATTTCCTGAGTTACTTTTTAGACAAGATACTACATGATGCTGTAAGCGTACTCAGTAAATTTAAAATATTATTACCAGGCATCAGCTTCAAAGTTGGAAACAATTGCAACTTTGCAAAATTTCTTTTACAGTTTTTTTAAGCTTTCTACAGGTGTGTATTAATACTTAAAATATTTGAGTCACAACACTATATTTAAAGCAAACTTGTGCTGGTCTTGTACCAAGTGAACAAGCACAACGTCTATTTGCAAACCCATCCAGGCACTTGCAGCCAGGGTTGACTTTGTCTCCCAGCATCCAGAAATCATTAAAATAATAGTTTGTACACTTTTATAATAGGTACATTCCACTAAGCACATTTTAATTTCATCAAGAAAGTCAGTGCTTTCCCCATCTCACATCCCCATTCTGCTTCCTATGCTATCATATCAGCCAACCACTATGATAAATGACCTTCCTGACCAAATAAAGTCTTAGGCTTCATGTACACACAGCCTACTTTGACCACCGACTGCGGGAAAACGCAGTTTGCGGCTGGTGGTTAAAATATTCCTATCCCGAACATGATTCTTTTGTGTACAGGAGAGAAAGGTTGATGGAGGTTGAACCTCCCCTAAACACAGCAGCTCCTATACGATCCAAAAAGCCTATGTGTACATGGTGTAAGGGATTAGCTCAGTAGTGGGGTGTGAAGGACCCCCTGGATGGGTCACAGCACAGTGAAATAGGCACGGACAGATAGTAGGAAATTTGTGAAAGCAAAAACTGTGGTTTATTTACATGTCTGTGGTTACAAAGGGCAGGCATCAAAACAGGTAAAATAAAACAAAACAGAAAATAAACCCCATGCCACTTTGGGCGTCTAACTACAAAGACACAGGAACCTGACTACTTGTTCTGCCACAGTCTATCACTGCTCAGACACTTGGTGTTCACATAGAAATAAACAGAGGCTTTTAGTCACCCAAACTTAATCTCACCATTCAGAGGTATTGCTGCTCCCCAGTCTGCAATGCACAGAGATCTGGTTCCAGGGTGGAGCCACTTGTTGAAGCAACCTGGGAGTTTTTTAGAGCCCCGAGTGCTTTATCTGTTACACCTGAGCTTGTTAACCCTCATTGAGCCCAAACAGGTTCACTACACAGCACAAATACAAAAGCAATCAGTGTACAGCATAAACCTGGGATAAATATATCTTCCATCTTGGGCACAACCCATAGATTTTCCTGGCTTCCTGTCACAATGGAGCTGTAATGTACATGAAGCCTTAGGTGAAGTCATAATTTGCATTGACCAGAATGCATTGACCATAGGGAGTCTCCGTGCACCCATGGCAGCAAAGGCAGCTTGTAGTGCCGTTGTTGGGTGAAAGGGTCTGTATGCAAGGTAAGAAACCAGCACAGGTACACTTTAAATTGCATCATCAAAAGAACTCAGCTAGAAATGGTAATTACACTGTTTCTACATATAGTGATAATGCAGGTCATTTCACCAGCTAGTGTGTTTGAATATCAAAAGGACCAAACACTAATTACTCTAATTAGTCTTTTATGTCATGACTTCATTAATTTAAAATATAACTTGAGATAAACCACCAAAATATGGTAAATATGGTATTAGAATACATGTTTTTTGTGTCTGCATTATAGTTTCCAAAAGAGTTCTTAGCTCATGACAACTACAAGCAAACTGTAGCTTTAAACCACCCTAACCATAGCTTATTTCTTTGTGTTCTTTAAGTGAATCTCCAGCCAACCCTTTTTATATAGACCGAAGAAGGTCTAGAACACGTAGGCTGGATTCACACCGTTGCATTAATTATTATTATTATATTTATTATTATTATTCCATTAAGGAAGCCTATTCATTTTAATGGTTTGCCTAATGCACCAAAATACACCAAAAGAAGGTGTGTGTTGCAACACGGATGCATTGGTAAGGTGTGTTGGGGCGTCATGAAAATGAATGGCACCACAATGCATATAGAGCAGGTTTTCTCAGCATGGCAGCATTGTAAACTGAACTTAAGTATTTCCAATTGGGAAATTCCTTCTTTCATGTCTTGGTGACATTACAGGAAGTGAAAAGAAATTTTAAGCAGTGCAGTAAAAGTTCAATATGAGAGCCAGTGTTTTGCGGTCTTTCAAATCCCTTTCTTAAGGCATTGGCATGCACATTCTGTTTTGTTTAATGCCATCTAGACAGGTGTTTTGTTTAGGCGAAACTGTGCCTGGGTAAGATTTGTAAAATTGAAACATAGTGTTACTTCTTCTGTCTTCTCAGTGTATATATACCAATGTAAATATATGTGCGCTTGTATAACTGTCATGTTACAGGTGGTAGTATAAGGATATACTGTCCTGATTGTCTTTTTTAAAACATAACAATATAAAAATAATATAAGAAGTTAAAAAATACTGTTGGCTAACATATTCTATTTAGATATTTTATTACTGTCCGTATTGCTTCTGGGAAAGATTTCCTTTACATTCTGTTCTAATTATGGTGGTCACAGAGAGAGAAAACGAGGACAAATATCTCCATTGGTGATGCAGATATGACCTTTATGGCTGTCAAAATCTTCGCTGAGAAGCTTTCCCTTTACTTTCTCTCCCAGTGACCACTGCGACAGGGACAGGAAGTGAAAGAAAACATCCCTGAAATGATAAAAATGGTTCTTATAAATTATTGGCATATGAGGATTCATTAAACACTTCAATTTTCAATTACAGTATAGCACTGAAGGCTAACTTCAGTATATATAAATGCAGAATATTCACAGTTTTAAAGACTAAAGCCTCGTACACACAGTGCGACAGTCATATGAAAACGGTCGTATGACCGCTTGTTGTACGATCATCCGACCATTAGTACACGCGATTAGACAGACAACATGTTGGCCGCGTGCAGCCGACAAGATTAGCGCACATGATTACCAGCCTACTAGCATGTTGTTCGCCAGTATGCTGGCAAAAGTATACTGACAGCGTGACACACATGCTCCGAAATCAGAAATTTTGACACTTATAAGACGTAAATATATATGACTTCAATCGGAAGTCACGATATGACATTAACTTTTAACTTCACAAATTACTTAGGAGTATACGGTTATTAAATATTCTTGGTAAAAATAGTAAAGTCCCTACAAAAGAAAGTGAAGGACAGGGACAGCGTCACCAGTGACCCTCTCTTTCATTTCCCTTTCGAAGAGT
>BLSH010319913.1:462196-474466 GCA_018402905.1 Glandirana rugosa | reverse complement strand
AGCGGTATGTGAAATCTCTAATTTCTGCTATCTGTCCTCAGAGCAACAGCACAGACAGCAGTAGTAAAGTAATCTATCTCAGGATGCAGGATCAGGTCTTAAAATGGCTAAAATCTGTCCCTCACGCCGTCAGCTACCTTTCCCTATACTAACCCAAGGAGCATGTGACTGCAGCACTGTGACTCCAGCTTATAAAGAGGCTGGGTCACATGATGCACCGGCCAATCACAGCCATGCCATTAGTAGGCATGGCTGTGATGGCTTCTAAGGGCAAACCAGTGAAACGCTTGTTGATTGGCTGCCCTGCAGCTTCTCAACACGTGGAGTAAAATAGCAGAACCCCGGACCGAACCCGAACGATTTTTGAAATGTCCGGGTCCGGGTCCGTGCCACGGACACCCTAAAGTTCGGTACGGACCCGAACGTTACAGTCCGGGTTCGCTCAACACTAAACATAACAATATAAAAATAATATAAGAAGTTAAAAAATACTGTTGGCTAACATATTCTATTAAGATATTTTATTACTGTCCGTATTGCTTCTGGGAAAGATTTCCTTTACATTCTGTTCTAATTATGGTGGTCACAGAGAGAGAAAACGAGGACAAATATCTCCATTGGGGATGCAGATATGACCTTTATGGCTGTCAAAATCTTCACTGAGAAGCTTTCCCTTTACTTTCTCTCCCAGTGACCACTGCGACAGGGACAGGAAGTGAAAGAAAACATCCCTGAAATGATAAAAAAGGTTCTTATAAATTATTGGCATATGAGGATTCATTAAACACTTCAATTTTCAATTACAGTATAGCACTGAAGGCTAACTTCAGTATATATAAATGCAGAAGATTCACAGTTTTAAAGACTAAAGCCTCGTACACACAGTGCGACAGTCATATGAAAACGGTCGTATGACCGCTTGTTGTACGATCATCCGACCATTAGTACACGCGATTAGAACAGCCGACGTGCGCCGGTTGTACAACAGACGTTGGATGAGCAGACTAGAACACTTTGGTTGTACAACAAGCGGTCGTACGACTGTTGTATCATGTGTACAGAGAAGTTGGGCCAATAAAGTTGTACTTGCAAAACACGCATGCTCAGAAGTCAGGAACGTGCGGAAGTGTCCGTTCATGTAAACCTACGTTCCTAATTCACAAATCACATGCACCTGAACTTCCTCTTTATACACTCGTAACACGTCACCACGTTAGGCTTGGTCATATGATTGCTTAGTGCTCATCAGTATGCGAGACACAACAGCCAACATACGGTTTTGAACATCCGGTCATACGACCGTCGCATCATGTGTACGAGGCTTTGGGCAGACAGACATGGACTGAGAGACATTGATGGATATAACCTGTGACAGGCAGACACAAAGGAGTTGATGTACCAAAGGTGGAGCGTGCAAAATCTGTTGCAGCTCTGCATAGAAACTGATCAGCTTCCATTTTTTTTTATCAAAGCTTAATTGAACAAGCTGAAGTTAGAAGCTGATTGGCTACAATGCACAGCTGTACCAGATTTTGCACTCTCCAGATTTAGTAAATCAAGCCCACACTTTTTCTTTACTTGACTTACATCATTGGACATAGACTGGATGGACAGACTCAGATGGATGGATTTAAATGGACATAGACTGAGATGTACACATGCACAATGACCGATATCAGCAGATAAAAATACCTGAATTAAGGCTTGGTTATATTAAACAATATTGGAGATACAGACATCCATACCCACCTCATAAGGTTATTCCCACTTTTGAGCAAATGATCATCCAGAAAAAAGTAGGGTCATGATCATGGAAAGCAGGATTTACGTATAGATTTTGTGGGAATAATTAGACATTTAGACAAGCATTCAACTATAAACTTCATGTTCTTACTTCAGACTGTGCTGTTTATAGATATTTTCAGAAAGTGCCTTGGGCACATATTGGTGTAAGTGTATTACATTGTACAAATGTTATACAATTTTTTTTTCTGATATCCAGATTCTAATCTTTATAAATTTACCTCCAACATACTCTGTGCTTGATTATGGTAAAGAAGATGCAAGAATGTCAGAAATGTACTGTATGTGGTGTTCCTATGTACACACTACATCAAATATAAATAGACACAGTTTAAATGACACCTACACACATGGCCAAATGTTTGTAGGCACTTGACCATCACACCTAAGTGAGCTTGTTGGATATCCCATTATAGAACAATGGACATTAATATCGAGCTGAACAAGGTTTTGCAGCCTTAAAAGTCTCCACACCTCACAGAAGGATTTCCACAAGATTTGTGCCCATTTAGCTAAAGTCGCATTTGTGAGTTCAGATACTGATGTTGGGTGAGAAGGGCTAGCTTTCAAAGTCACCCCAAAGGTGTCAGACAGGGTTGAGGTCAGGGCTCTGTGCAGACTACGTGCCCTCCTTTACACCAATGTTGTCAAATCCCGTATTTATAAATCTGCCTTGAAATAGGAAAGGGCATCCCCCACACTGTTGGAAACATACAATTGTACAACATGTGATGAATGCTGTGAAATTAAAGTTAAGTTGCAGAATTTGAAAATGTAACAAAACAGAACCTGCAATAGAATGGGTTTATAACCACCCGTCTTGCTGCCTGTTCCTCTGATCTTGCATTATTGCACAGCAATAACCCCTTCGCTTCCAACACACTTCTGAGCGTGTCAGTTGCCTGGCTCCATTAGCCAATCTTACGTCCTTGGACCAGGGCTGCTGTTAGAAACCACGGGGTCCCATATCACCAACCTGACAGCCCCCATCCAAATAAACACGGTTTACTATGCTTCAGTTATGAATGATTGGTATTGATTACTCATTGTGTCCATTTAGGAAAGGAAGGGGCTGGTAAATATGACTTATTTATCTGACCCTTCCCCTGCTCTCCATCCTGAAGGATCCTATTGTGTGCTTGCAGCTGCTGGTGAGAAGGATAGGGGGGAAACCAGCAGCACCACAGGTGTGGGGGAGCACACAAGGGGCCTGGACAGCTGGGGGGATATGTATGGTTCACAGGGAAGGGGATCATTGCGGCAGAGGAGGCAATTACCATATGGCTCTCTCTGCAGCAGCTGAAAGCCAGTGGGAGGGAGAGGAGAAGAGGCTGGCTTTCAGCTGCTGCAGAGAGAACCATACAAGGGAACAGTTCTAGTAATTTCCCCCACCATGCGGATCACCTTCCCTGCCCACATCCGATTTACCCTGCTGCCTGGGCCCCCCTGATAGCCTGGGCAAAATACTGGAGGACTGGTAGCCCTGACTTGGACCACACAGTAATGATATAGGTGAGAATGAATGTAGTCATCCAACACTCCCAAGTGTTGAATGTGAAGATTTTAAGTCAGACGCAGCTCCAGAATAGAGCAAAGATTGGAGGAATGGGTGCCGGGATTGGTGAGTATAAACTCAATATTTTGCCGTATCTGTTTTTTTTCTTTTTAAATTTTGAGTGTAAGTTCACCTTTCCACAAAAAGAGATAATTAACTCTCACTATCCATGCCACCAGTACTTTAGTCTAGTAATTTAAAAACCCTGCTCTTCTCCATCTTTCCTTAGTGCTTCTAGGATGGATCAGAGCTATTCTAATTTGACTTTACACCAAATCCCAGGTCTGGGTCAAATGCCAGGAATCCTGCACCAGCTGAGTGGGCCTTGACAACGCACCACTCATAGAGCAAGGGCAGCGAAGAACGAAGGGTTGGAGTTGGGAGGGAGTACAGCGTTAGTTCACCTTTTCATTTTTTGTGAAAAGGTGAGCCTACATTTTAGGCAGTACCCTTCCCTGGAAACACCTGAACTCAACAATTTGGAAGAATGTTATATATTATGAATGTTATGTATATATGAACTCACTGTTACTGTATTTTCAGATTCAAAACTAATGCCCCGTACACACAATCCGAAAATTGGACGACAGATTGTCCGTTTTTTTTTCGCATGCTAATCTCAGATCGAATCGGTAGAGTTTACTTTAGTCACGAAAATTCTCACAGGACAGAATTAAAGATCGAAAGTGATGTGTTGTAGTGTATTTGTATTGCATTTTTGAAGGATAGCTGTACTGATGAAACGATAATCGTATGATCGGGCATTGTTCGAGAAATTTTTCCTGCATGTCCGATCTTGTCTGGACGGAAAACATCAGATGAACTGTCATGATCGGCTCTCGAAAGCTCTGTACTAACGATCCGATTATCGTACGACCGCTTCGAAAGTGGTATTTTTCGTAAGATTTTCTGATCCTGTGTACGGGGCATAAGCCTCCACTGATGTATTTCCCATGACTAACAAATGTTGTTGATTTTGTGTTCTGACAGTTTTGCTAAATTACTGATTGGTGAATATAGAAGGATAACATTTTTCTGTAAGTTTCTATGAACTCTTTAGTCTATTGTCACAGTTTAATAGACATTTAAGAGTAATAAATAATAAATTAATCTGTTATTATTTTACCTTACCCAACCATAAATGTAAATGAAACCGGTTACGTTAATATGACTTTAAAACATTCCATTCTCTTAGTCTGTAGCTATTTTTCATAGAACATCATTTGATTTCTCTCTCTTCCTCTCTCTCTCCCTCTTCCCTATCTTAAAATCAAATTACAAATTCATTAAACTGCATTAGGATACTCTTGTGAATGCTTTCCTAGTGATACAGCTCCCCTGGGAAAGCTACAAATGGCAATTATTTAATTATTTTCATCTTTATAGAATAGGATCATACATAGATGTGATTAACAAGGAAAATAAAGTGATGGTAATCTAAGTTCAATGTACAGGAGCTCCTTAAAGGAGTGTTACAAAACACATGCATCGCAATCAAAGTGAGTATACGGGGAGGTTTATTTACTAAAGGCAAATCCACTGCGCACTACAAGTGTGCTGCAAGTGCACTTGGAAGTGCAGTCGCTGTAGATCTGAGGTGGACGTGCAAGGAAAATACAAAAAACTGCATTTTTGCTTGTACATGATTGGATGATAAAATCAGCAGAGCGTCCCTTCATTTCAGATCTTCCCCTCAGATCTACAGTGACTGCACTTCCAAGTGCACTTGCAGTGCAGAGTGGATTTGCTTTGAATTTTACCCCATTATGGGTTTATTTACTAAAGACAAATCCACTTGGAAGTGCATTCGCTGTAGATCCAAGGGGGACATGCAAGGAAAATAAAAAGCAGCATTTTTGCTTGTACATGATTGGATGATAAAATCAGCAGAGCTTCCCCTCATTTCAGATCTTCCCCTCAGATCTACAGTGACTGCACTTCCAAGTGCACTTTCAGAGTGGATTTACCTTTAGTAAATCAACCCCATTGTATTGTTGGTTGTTATTATTTGAAAGTCAATCATAAGAATCATAAATGGTAGTAATGAGGATTATTACTGGAGCATTACAGTGTTTTAGAATAAGTAGTCTGGATGATTTTGTAGTTATAGAATAAGGTTTGGGGAACATACTTAGGCCTCATACACACGGGCGTATTAAAAAAACAAACTGTAACGTCGGGACCAATGTCAGGAAAAAATCTGCGTCAAAAATGCAATTTCATAGGCGTTTTGCATCGGTGTTCATGCGCGTTATTGAGTGTCAGCGCTACGTCGCGTTTTGTTTGAAAAGATATTCCTCTGCTATTTTTGAACCTGAAAATGACAGCGCTAAAAACGCTGATTAACATCGCTACGGAGTTAATGTGCGTTAGTGGGCATTTTGCTGGCTCAGCATCAAAAACGCTCTAGTGCTGCAGCTTCAGAATGCATTGGCCATGGGTTCTGCTTTCAGCTGACAAACGCTGATGCTATCTACAGCTCAAAAACGTCAGCGTTTGTATGGGGCCATTGAATAACATGGAGAGCTGCAAAAAACGCTCAAAAACGCGGCTGTAAAAAACGTCTGTGTGTATGGGGCCTAAATCTTGCAGGATTTAGGAAGGAGTGCAGGAAGGAAAGAAGGAAGAAAGGAGAGAAGGAAGGATTCTTAAAGTGTATATAAAGGCATTTTTTTAAAACATTTTGGATGGAGTGGAGAAGGGTTAGACCTTCTGTCAAGTTTTTATTGCAGTCTGTGTTCCACTGGGGAAAATCACCCTTCTTTTTTGTCCTGGGGACCATTATCACCGAGACAGACAGAAGAAATCTTTAGAGCATTGGGTGAAATGTTTAAATGAGGACAAATGTCTAGGTGACCGCAATTTAAGATACGATTCCTCTCCTTCTGGAGAGATTTACTCTCACTTCCAGTTGTATCTCCAAGACAGAAATTAAAGGGAAACCTTCCCAGCAGGGCATAGACATCACAAAATAAGCTGACAGGTGGTAGATGAGCTTCTGAAAGAACTAATTTAACCATTTAAAGACCAGCTGCCGCAGATGTACAATGACAAGACGCAGGGCTGCTGATGGGGGGGACCACCAGCCCTGTTGTACGGGGCCCCAAGCACACAGGGGGTCCCACACAGGGAGGAGGATTAGTGATAGACGACAATTGTGTCTCTTTTCCTCCAGCAGATGAAAGCTGCTCTCCTTCCCTCTCCCTGCTTCCAGCTTTTATCTGCTAAGAATGAGACAGTTGTCCTTCACTAATCCGCCTCCTTGTGTGGGCCCCCTCGCAGCACTGGCTCTAAGGTTATTTCTGCTCCTGAGTTTATTTTTCTAACTTAGGCTCCATGCACGCTGGCTTAAAAATTGCTTCTAGAGGAGTTTAGTGTTTTGCCTGTAGAAGCAGCTCAGTGTTATCCTATGTGCCCATGCACATTAGGACGATTACAGGCATATTTTGAGCTCAGTGTTTAGAGGCAGGATAAAAACGTTCTGGTTTGCATTTCTGATTGGAGCTTACTGGCAGAAAAAAACAGGTTAAACTCATCTTAACTTTGTACAAAAAATGTTCTATATGAGCGTTTTTTTTTTCCTGCCAGGTGAACTGGAGTTTTTTTTAAGCCCAGTGTGCATGGAGCCTCACTTTGTTTCTTTCCCTCTGTCCCTCTGATCTCGGTGTCTGTATAATTTTTTTTATCTCATCTTCATTTTTATTTATTAACTCAGTTTTATCTTTTATATTTAGCAGGAATTATGTGAGTTATGTTGTATTTGTGTCTGCTAATCGTTTTATTGTATTTTTAGTGAAATATAGCTTTAATATTTTCCTGGGGGGGGCCCTGTCAGGTAGTCTGTAGGGGGCCCCGCGATTTCTATCAGCAGCCCTGGCAAGATGGCTCTATTGCACAAATCGCTGTACTGGTACCGCACTTTGTGTAATACATACAGCAGACAGGCATTCGGCATGGCCCCAGAGCTGATGCTCGTGGCTGGCGGCCGTGATGTCCGCCGGCCATCTGCGATCGCTCCACAGAGAGGCAGAACGGGGATCTGCCTATGTAAACAAGGCAGATCCCCATTCTGACAGGGGAGTAGAGAGAGATCATCTCTTCCCAGGGATCAGGAACAGCGATCTCTCTGTATTTCCAGTCAGTCCACTCCCCCTACAGTTAGAAAGCACCTCTCTAGGACACACTTAACCCTTTGATTGCCCCTGGTGTTAGCCCCTTCCATGCCAGTGTCATTTATACAGTGATCAGTGCATTTTTTTTTAGCACTGATCACTGTATTGGTGTCAATGGTCTCCAAAAAGTGTCACTTATGGTGAGATTTGTCCGCCGCAACGTCGCAGTCCTGCTAAAAATTGCAGATTACCATAATTACCAGTATAAACAATAAAAAAATTTGACATTTCCTAAATCTATCCCCTATTTTGTAGACGCGATAACTTTTGCGCAACCCAAACAATATCCACTTATTGGGATTTTTTTTACCAAAAATATGTAAAAGAATACATATCGGCCTAAACTGATGAATACATTGGTTTTTTATTTTTTGGATATGTAGTATAGCAAAAAGTAAAAAATATTGTTTTTTTTTCAAAATTGTTGGTCTTTTTTGTTTATAGCGTAAAAAATAAAAGCCGAAGAGGTGATCAAATACCACCAAAAGAAAGCTCTGTTTGTGGGAAAAAAAGGACATCAATTTTATTTGGGTACAGCGTCACACGCCCACGCAATTGTCGGTTAAAATAATACATTTTTTACTGCATTTTTGCTGCGTTTTGCTTGTTTTATATTTCATTTTTTTTACAATATTTTATTTTATTTTTTGGGAAAATTTTGCTGCTAGGCAGATTTAAAATGCGACAAAACACGGTAAAAACAAAGCACTTGCGTTTTTCATGCTTGCCCATTGAAGTCTATTACATTCAAAACGCTGCTTTTTGCATGAAAAAAAGTCCCCGACCCTTTCCAAAAACGCAGAGGCACGAAAAAGCATTGATATGAACATGTTCTATAGGAACCATGTTAAAAAAATTCCCTGCATTTCTGCAAACTGCAAAATGCATCAAAAAACGCACCAGTGTGAATGGAGCCTAAGGGAGTAAATCCTTCCGGGGCTGAAGTGGTTAATAACTTCAGTGCCCCTGATGTAATCTTTGAGTATGAATTGTTCCACAGTGCCTGCAGTTACAGAGCTCGGTAAGATAATGTTCCAAAACTCATGTTATGCCTGTTTCGAATATGCAAATACTTGAATGTCCATAGCTTGACCAAAGGGTCGCTTTAAGGTTAATGTGTTTTTAAAACATACTCACTGCGAACCAAGATATGTGTGTGAGCCGCTCAGGCTCTATGGGGATGAAGTCCTGTGCCCAATGCTGTGAGTGCTGGTCAGGAAGGGAGCTCATCTATGCTCCAGGTAATGGTAGAGAGTGATAGGTGTCCCGGAAGATGCACATCAAGTCAAAGCCTGCTGAGTGATAGTGAATGGCAGTCTCAGCCTGGATCCCGCCAGGCCACGCCCCCAACATGTCTCACTCTGCCCCCCACTCATGGGGATGGATGCGTTGGGGGCGTGGCCTGGCAGGATCCAGGCTGAAACTGCCATTCACTATCACACAGCAGGCTTTGACTTGATGTGTGGCTTCGGGGACACCCATTACTCTTCAAAATATACTCATTATTCTCAACAAACAGCAGGAAAAAAATGTGCATTCTTCATAAAAGCCAATGAACAGATGCTGTTTTTTCTTCTCTCCTTTTTTTTATAGGTGCAGATCATCTTCGGTAGATTTTATGGTCAGATCTTATTTACCTTATGGGCTGTCTGCCACATAATGGATGGCTAGAAATACTGCGGGTGGTGCATTTGCCCATTTTAACAGTGTTGCTGTACTTACATGCTACTGCAACAGCAGCTACAGCCATTAAGCATTCTTTAGCCTGTGATATAACTCTTTTTGCCATCACATAAGGGGCTGTAGTACTTCATATGTTATGACTGAAGAACTTTCTTATTGCTGAAAGCAAACAATTAAATTGTGTATGTCTGGGCAAAAAAAAAAAGACAGAAAGAAAGAAACACATTCAGTATGTCTCTGCCATGCATGCACATGTGCACATGCTTTATTAAAATTGCTGCAAATACAGAAGGATACCTGTTGATGTTGCCAAAGACCTCCTAACTTCCTGTTTGGGCTGACAGTGCCTCTGCTGTACTGCAATTCCAAGCAGTGTTTTCAGTTCTCCCTTGGACTACAAAACACCTTCCCATAAATTATGGAGATGGGAAAAGGGGGAGGTATTTTGTAGTCCAATAAGATAGAACTGGGCTGATAACGCTGCTTGGGATTGCAGTCAAGCAGCAAACATGCATTATCAAGCAGGAAGCTGGGAGCTCACTGGTTTTTAGGCAAATCAACAGGAATCTTTCTATTTTTTTTAAGTTAATAAAAATATTAATAAGTAATGTTTCATAGTTGTCAACTTTATCTTATTGTTTTTTTTAATTTTGACATAAAGACAGAAAATATGTAAAACGCCACAAAAATTACCTTTAAGGCTGGGTTCACACCCAGCTTACGCCTCATCCAATTCGCATGAAAATGAAAACACATTGTTTGCAATGAGTCAGGTTCACATAGGTGCGGTGTCACAGGGGTCTTTCCCCCCGCAGCTGTTGCGCTATGAGAACGCCGGCTCCGTCCCTTTTCAGCAGCAAACAGGCTGGAATTTGCACCGCAATGGCGTGAATCCAGCCTTAGGAGTCATTTTTCTTAAGGTTCACTGTTGTGACAATTATCTTATATTATTACTGGGACCTTTGGAAGTCAGTTCTGATGTTGTGTTATGAAATTGATACAGATCAGCTTGAAAAGTTTCTCTCAGATGTTCATTTCTATTATTAAAAGTACACACAGTGATATTTATTTTTAAGACTGTTCATGGGAAGAACTGTCTTTTGCCCACAATAATTATTTAATTTATTTGCCTTATTCTGCAATAGTTCATTGGTGGAATAATAAGGAGCATCTAATTGATTCCTATGGACAGCAGATGCTTTTTAAATCATATCTAAACCCAAGAACAATCATGCAATATATCTCAGTTTAGCAGTCCTTAGATGTGATGGCTGTTTTTTTTCTTTTTTTTAGGCTTTCATTTTTCTTTATTTTCACCAGGTGATGCTGCGACATACCTCCTGTCCTAGGGCGACAATGTTCGCTCACTGCATTGTATCTATGGAGAAGCAGCATTGTCACCTTAGGATCGGAGATGTGTGGACTACTGAACACCATCCCCTTTCGTCATCTCCATAACACAAGCAGGAGGAGTTCTGTACATCTTACAGTCTGTGAACTGTGCAGGGATCATAACAGTGCAGGACATAAACGTGCAGAGTGCACAGGACAGCACTTTTTTTTGCAATTATCAAACATATAACAAAACATTAAAAGTTGATTGAAAAAGGTGTAAATACTCTTCAAGGCCTTATCTTGTTGAAAACTTGTGAAAAAAGATCACAGTTCAGAGATCAAAGGCAATGTGCTAAGTGTAATAACCATAGTAACAAATCCAATTTTATTTTCTTAAAGAGAAGAATTCTAACTTACATATCAAGAAGAGAAATAAACCACCACCATTGAAAAAAAAAAAAAAATAATAATAATAAAAAAAAAAAAATATATATATATATATATATACATATACTATATTGTTAAAAGTATTGGGACGCCTGCCTTTACACACACATGAACTTTAATGGCATTCCAGTCTTAGTCCGTAGGGTTCAATATTGAGTTTGCCCACCCTGTGCAGCTATAACAGCTTCAACTCTTCTGGGAAGACTGTCCACAAGCATTAGGAGTGTCTATGGGAATGTTTGACTGTTCTTCCAGAAGCACATTTGTGAGGCACTGATGTTGGATGAGAAGGCCTGACTCGCAGTCTCTGCTCTAATTCATCCCAATGTTTTCTGTTGGGTTGAGGTCAGGACTCTGCGCAGGCCAGTCAAGTTTCTCCATCCCAAACTCACTCATCCATGTCTTTATGGGCCTTATTTGTGCACTAGTGTGTAGTCATATTGGAAGAGGAAGGGGCCACCCCTAAACTGTTCCCACAAAGTTGGAAACATGAAATTGTCCAAAATGTCTTGGTATTCTGACACCTTAAGTGTTCCCTTCACTGGAACTAAGGGGGCCAAGCCCAACCCCACACCATAATCCCCCCTCCACCAAATGATTTGGACCAGTGGCTGATCTCACAAATATGCTTCTGGAAGAATTGTCAAACATTCCCATAGACACACTCCTTAACCTTGTGGACAGCCTTCCCAGCAGAGTTAAAGCTTTTATTAAAGTTCATGTGGGTGTAAAGGCAGGAGTCCCAATACTTTTGACAATATAGTATATATATATATATATATATATATATATATATATATATATAAGGACCGTTAAGTAGAGTATAGAATCAAATCGAGGGTAATAAATGTGTATATATATATATATATATATATATATATATATATATATCACAAATTCTCATGTTTTCGGTATACATACGTGTAGCTACGCACAAAAAAAAGTTTCGTTGTTCGTTTCACGTCGTCAGGTATCGAGAGTTTTATTCGAAAATGAAGTCGGTTGATCAATTTTCTTGACGATCAACGACTAGATACATGTCATTGTCGGATTATTTATTAGTGACCCTTATTGAAATGCCCGGAAACCAATATGGTACGGTGATTTACCACCTTCAAGTCTATTCCCTCATGTGGTTCCACTACATGGTTACGATGGTATATTGTTACTGTCTACCCAAGGACCGTTAAGTAGAGTATAGAATCAAATCGAGGGTAATAAATGTGTATATATATATATATATATATATATATATATATATATATATATATATAT
>BLSH010319913.1:438650-458469 GCA_018402905.1 Glandirana rugosa | reverse complement strand
AAATGCTGCTTTCTGTGTTCCCACACCAGTGCTCAATACTGGCATAGTTGAGTAACTGTTACACTCCTCACGGGAGAGGAGATTTGTTACTGAGTGCTAATTACAGAGTGCAGTAGGTTTAATTCTGGTGTTTACTGGATCACATAATATATTCAGACATCACGCACAGCTGCAATAAAAGGAAAAGTGGGGATAGGACTGTAAAAACAGAGATTGACTGATAGCTTTCTCTGGATATTGCAGCAAAACTGGTTTTGTTGGCTGGAGTTATGCTTTACCAAAAATGATTTGTTAGGTTTTAACACTACCAGGGACCTATTGGCAGTGTCAAAACTTGCATGCACCCTCACCCCATGATTCGTCATCATAGTGCTGGGCCAATAGGAATGTATGGTAGTCAGGACAATGCCATATCTCTAACAGGAAATGTGAGAGCTTTCTCTGACCAAAATAGCTCAGCATTCAAAGGGGTACTCTGAATCTGCTGCAGATAGGACCTGATTATGCTCTTTAGCAGAGGAAAGTAATCCTCAAAACTCTTTGAACAGTGTACATATATGCAATTCAAATGTGTATTTAGCTGCATATAGTTGTGCCTATTCAAGCACTTTTGCAAACTATGCATTTATATTTAATATTTTATAGTCAAGACTAAAACTTTTTTTTTCTTAACATTTTTTAGTTAGGTCAATATGAAATAGTTCAACCAGACTGATGACTACAGATTTTCCACAGTGGTATTTTAAGCTATGCTAAAAAATTTCCTGAATGATGTGTAATTTGCCCTGCGTCTATTTAGCTACGCTCACAACACAGAGACAGTTGAAGACCACATCCCCTTCATGACTGCTCTGGTGCAATTGTATGGCTTTTCAAAAAGAAAGCAGCAGTTGGTGTTGGGCTTTCTTTTGGGAAAACACATCATGCTTGGATAAAACAATGTAAAGCATGTATGTATAATGAAAAGTTGATTAACACTCAGAAAAAAATGTAATAAATTAGAAAAACATTTTTAGAAATTAACAAATTGAAAAAGTTTTTAGGAAATGTGTTAATTTATATAAGTTCTGATTTTGTGAAATCTAAGACTTGAAAAACATGTGCTCACCTGCTTAGAATACAAGGGTTAAATAATCTATACCTCTCTAGCGCCATCATTTAGCATGAGATTTAGAAGTTACGAATGCACCAAATTGTTGATTAACAGTGAGAGATAACCTCACAATCAGAGATAGCTGGCTGCCTACCAATATGCAGGAAACATGTAAAAACTTGGACAAGTTATGTTTACAGTGAGTAATGACTAGCACATTTTTAGCTTTAAAGTTTATAAAGTTTATTTATTTATTGTCATTTGATTTTAATTTGAATTCTAAAATATCAATTCCATCTGTGTTGTCTATATTTCTGCATTTTACTAAAAGTGTATACCATAGTATTCCTTTATTTGTTTTTCATTTGAAAATCTTAAGAGATAATTATTTCTTCAGCTACTTGAGAGGTTGAAAGCCCAATGCTCAAGAAGAAAACTACCCTTCCAGCATGGCTTCTCTGAGCTGTAAGGGTTACATTTCTAGGGATAGATTAATAAGCAGTAATGCTTTCTGTAGTCCTCGCTCTAGCAGGCACCCTCCATGTTTGCAACTGGTCCTCCTCAGCCTCTTTTCTAAGGAGCTCTGACCTTTAGTTGTACACTTACCTCCTCGCATACAAAACAGGACTATTAGTCCTGCACCATATGTGATGGTTCCGGGGGACAACCCACAACCCAGAGCCTCAGGGAGAAGAGGAAGGCACTAGAGCCTACAAATAATTTTCCTCTACCACCTAGAGTTAATAAGCATGTAACCCTTGCAGTGTGAAGGACCCCACTGCGAGGCTATTTTTTCTTTTCCAGGAGTTGGGCTTTAAACTGTACTTTCATGTTACAGATGGAAATCTGCTGTATAAGGCACTTTATTAGCCAAGGTGTGTAATATTGCAGATCCATTAACTAAACTTTAGCAATGATCCATTAATGTGATTTTTCTCAGAGGCAGTGAAACAGTTGTGAGAAAATGTTTGGAAACCTTTTAGACTTAACTCACTTTCTACATGGATCTTCATCTAATCCATAATAACAATAACTGTAAAGACATTCTTAAAAAATAAACTTTAACATAGCTTATTTTACTAAAAAAAAAGAAGAAGTGAATTAAACACCCAAGGTATTTGGTGGAAAAGGTATGGGCATTTACGTTTAGTAAGTAGTGGAACCTCCTTTACTGACAATAACCTAAACTAAATTATTCTGTAGTCGCAGAGTTTAATATATGTTTTGGTCTATTTCTGTATAGATAACTGTTTCAGCTTATTCTTGGAAGGTTTTACTTGTTTTAGCATGTATAAGATTTCTTCCTACAATTCAAAAAAATGCCAAGCAAGTGACTTATCTTCCTCCTTAACTGCTGCCATTGTGTTTTTGGGTTGATTGATTGTGAGCACTTTGGACAGGTGATGATGTGATTGCATTCATGTATCCTGAAAATCACTGTGAAATGTAATATGTGTATGTTACGTAATCAGATCAAATAATGAACAGCCTGCATTGGGTACTACCACAACATTTCAATGGAACAGAAGTCAAAATTACTACTTGCCCATTTTTAAATACAGAATTCCTTCTGCTTGATCCATTCTATTGCTAAATTACTCATGTGTGTTAGATCATTGTCATGTTACATTACCCAACTTCTTTTCAGCTTCAGATTACAGACAACTGCCCTGACACTCTGTTGCTGATTTTTCTGAGACAGCTTGGGATTCACTGGTCCCTCAGTAACTGCAAGCTGTCCAGACCCTGAGGCAGCAAAACAGCCTTAAATTTCATCTCACTGCGCTGTTCTTCATAGTTGGGATGAGGTTTTGGTGTTGATAGGCAGTGTTTTGTTTTATTTCTCCAAAGATAATGCTGTTTACATTCAGTAAGAATCCAACCAGTTCAATTGGAAATGCTGTAGAACATCTATATGTTTTTTTTATTAAATTGTGCAGCGATTTTTATGTTTTTTTAGATGGCAGTGATTTGCTATCTGTTTATAGTTTATTTTCTGTTGTTCAATTCATAAGTTATAAAATGCAAAGATGCCTATAAATATTTATCAATGCAAGTACACAGTGTACTTGCATTGGCATTCACTGCTAGACAGAGTTTAGAAACATGTGGTGTGCATGGGCCCTTAGGTTCTAAATTGCTCTGCTGTCTGTTTAACTGTAGACTGATAGAGGCCAAGATTTCTCAAAATAATTTTTGTACTCCTTCACATCTCTAAGGCCTTATGCACACAGGTGTGCGAATTTATGCTCCAAATATGCTTTTATTTCTGCCAGGACTTGGCAGAAAACATGCTTTTAATATCACATATGTATGCACGTTAATACCCATATGTATGCACGTTTACATTTGTATGGCAATGAGGGTAAATGCATTCTAATTTATCCTGGCCATTGGAATACATTCACACTCATACGTATGTAAATTATGCTCATAAGTTCCTCTCTGAATTCATCTTTGGTGCATTTTTTATGCCGTTGTTGTAAAATACTGATTTAAACATTTGATGTGCAGAACCTGATGTAAGCTATTAAAGAAGTGCCTTTAGAGGCATAAAAAAGGCATAATAAATTAAACCTAAATGTATTGCAAAACTTTATTCAATGACTGCAATATGTAACTCAAATTATTCTCTTTTCAGGAGGTTTACATATTTTAATCATCAGTAACTCTGATTATTTAAACCATTTGATCAGTAAAGATATGTAACTGTTGTGTGTGTTGTTTATTAACCACTTAACTACCAACTGCCATTTTAAAAATCTCCATTTTAAAACAGCTGTTTTTCTTGACTGCACTCTGGATATACTTGTGTCATTGGGGCCTAGCACTAATTTCAGAACTACAACTAACTCACCTGCTCTGGGGCATTATGCAGCCACAATGCATCTGATTTGTGGTTACAGGAGAATTTGTGTGATGTCATTTCTAACCAATTTGATTGAATCTTTTCTGAAGTAACAGATCACAGTGGTCTTTTCCTTGCAGATACCAGCACTTAAAGCCTATCTCTAACTACTAGAAAAGTTCCAGCAGTCTGAATTCCTACCCTCTTCCCATTTTACATCCCCTCTTGTAATTTTTATTAAATAACAATATACTTACTTTTAAAAAAAAGCTGTAAAGTTGTGCTAAAATGATAATTGCTGTTTCTTTTTCTGTTGTTCCAACAGTCATTGTAGGAGTGCTCACTTGTTAGAATGTTTAGACATGCAAGCTTTGTTTTGTCACTTTTTCTAGTGCAATAAGCATAGGCATCATCATGACCCCACCTCCTGATGACCAGTGGGCCTGTTCATGATAGCCTGTGCTCACATGCCCTGCATAAATGACGCTGGGCGTCATTCAATCTGGAAGTGAGGTGGCAGCTGCTGAAGAAGGAAGATGCAGCGGGGGACACAGTGATAAGGTAAGTATAAGACAAAGGAGAGGAAAATATTATGAAATAAATATAATACAATCAATACTGGATTTGGGCTTTAAGCTGATTGGGCAGCCCACGAGGAAAAAAGTGTAGAAAAAAATTATACAAAAATGAAATAAAATGCCACCCTCCCATTACCTTTCAACCTGGGGCTTTATTATTTAACAGGTTTACAATTGTAAGAGTTTTAAAACTGAAATGTCAGCTGACTTCTGGTCCCTTAACACTTCAGCTTATGTGTATGGCTCAGATAAAGTTAAATAAGAGAGAAGTACACAACTTTTATTAAAACTACATCATTATACTGATGACTGGATGTTTAGATTCCTCAATAATCACAGACTTTATCATCACTTTCTTTCCACCTTAAAAACGAATCAGTCCTTAACTGTATAGGTTTTAAATTTCCTTCTCACTAATAACTTATAAATGTACTGATCTAGATGATGTATTACATTATTGAGGTGAGTTGTCAGCTATCTAGCACAGAATTAGATTTGTCATGGTGGCCAGGATTCAAATGAGATAGAACTGGAAAAAAGAAAAGGGATAATTATCCATTTACACAATAAGGGCAATAATGGCAAAATTCATGTATATATTTTATTCCAGTCCTAACCCTGCTAACCTAGCATGGCTCTATATCTGATATCTATAAAACTGGCAAGCAGATCATGTGATATTTGAAAGAGTTGAGATGAGAAGTTAATTAGGCGGAACCATGTCTGGTGTTTTCATTGATGCCCCTGTTATCTCTTAACTGTGTTTTGTGTCTTAGTCACAGCTCTTCTTGTCATCTTCATTGAAAGCTGAGAAACTCTAACAATGTTTCTGTATCTCAAGGCATGACAATCATTTACTACCTCTCTTTTCCCACCTCTCAATGCATTAAATAGCAGAATAGTAAAAAGAGTTTTTTTTTCCATCAGGCGACATAAAAACCCTGGCTTGGGCTCATTGTTATTCTTGGGTGGTGGTATTTATAAAGGTAGTGGAATAAGAACCAAAAGTAGTAATAATACGCTATACTTCTTTTAGTAAGGAGGTACATAAAACCAATTTCTATTATAAATGAAAATTGTATGTGTTATTGTTCTTTGCATTGTCATATTGAGCAATACCAAACTTTTAAGGTTTGGGTAATTTACCCTTCTATATGTGTGGCAGAACTGTACACTATCCAATCCGGAGTGGACAAATTATACTGTATAGTGACTTAATGTAATTATTTGTCCTTCCATTGTGGTTCCTATTCTGGCACAGTGGCATACTCTTTGTGTTTGCTTTCTTGTTTACATTTGACATACTTCCCCTTTTATTGTATATTGTATATCTAATTAAAATGTTAAAAATGTTAAGTATATACACCATGTTCAAGGATAAGAATTAACAGTTGTGTCGACAGTCATATGGTAATGGGTCATATTGGAAGAGGAAAGTATTTTCTATGACCTTTTTTATGTTGCCTAGTTGTATTGATGTTCTTTACCAATTATGCAAAGAAATTCTCTATTCATAGTAGAGGAGCATTTCATAAATAAATTACAAAATCAGATATGCATATTACAATTCTGATACTCAGACTCAGTATTGCACAGATTTGTATAAGGGGTGTACAGTAGCCGGTATGGGAAGTGCAGAAAACGAATAGTAAAAAGACGCCTAAAAGTAAAACAAAAAATGTGTTTGGTATACATTTTGTGTAATATTTTTTGTGCAGCGTTTTTTTGTTCTTTCAGCTACCAAAAGGAGGCACCAAAAGGTTGGTTGGCACTTTTCTTTTTTGAGATTACTGGACAGGAATTCAGATATTTAAAAATGTTACTTACACCGTCTTATCTATTATGTTAAAGTTTTACATAGTCAGCCATGAAAGTTATAAAACAGCTAAAAGACACCTTAAATTTTTGTATAGCAGCCATTTAAGTTAAAGTCAGATATGTTTCAGATTAGGCACAGCTGCTCATAAAACTGAAACAATAAGATTTTCAGGAGTAGCTTTTCACTCTTTGCCATAACTGTGTAATTGTTGTGAAGATATCCTTATTGAATGTACCATAAGTTGATTACAACACAGTTGCATGTACAGTATATAGTCAGGGCAAGGGTTTGGCAGACAAGGCAACCTTCTGTGGGACACAGGCATCATGCTAAATGCAATTAAGTTCTTCCCTGCTTTAATAGTTTGACTTTTATGTAAAACCCTATATCATTGATCTGGAGTAACCATGTAAACTACTGCTATACATAATGCAAGACTTAGATGCATGATTTGCATATATGCTCAATGCATTTTTCCGATTTGACCATTTTAAATGTAATCCATTTTCCTTAAGGAAACTATTATCAACCCAATTGTATTTTCTTTTGTAGACCTTCTTCTTTACCGTTCATGTCAACATTCTACTCATGGAAGTATAATGCTGTTGTATAGTCACTTAGTAGGAATCTTATTGGTGATTATTTCTCATCCATACACCCTCTACCATAGGGGTGGATCATGGCAGTAGGAAGCCCCTAGGGCTAACTTTAAAGTCTGCAAGTGTGGAAAGGGCCCTGTCACATTCACAGCTTAGGGCCCCATCTTCCACCTACAGTATCTATACAAGTCATACTTTTTGTTCTGAAAGGATGGTTATTCTTGTCTCAGATAATAGCATGGTCTTAAAAACTGTTATCTTTTCCACCCACTTGTATATATTCTTATATCCCAGATTTCCCACATGGTTCTACATGACAGTTATGATGATGATGACCCATATGGCAAGGATTCACAAGACCAAAGGTGTTGATATTTAGCTGTAAACCTCATTATATCCTTAAAAGTTATTCTGTGTGTAGTAAAAATACAATGACTGGAGGTGTAAAAAAGACTTTACAGAGGAATCTATTTAAAGTACAAAATGTGAGAGAATGGTGGATTAACCTCTTTGCTGTACTAGGATGCTGGGATTTTTTTTTTCTTTTTTCTTTTTTTTGCAGCTGGGAGGTTAATGATGAAAGATGACATGTGATATATTTATAAAGCTTTTTCTTACCATAATGTATTGGAGCAAGTTGTATCTTCAATTAAGAAGACAATAAGCTTTTTCATAAAAGCTAAACTCTTTCTTTCTAAAGAACCTACAATTTGAAAATTAAATGCAGTGTGCAAACACTAAAATAATTTTAATGGCTGAATATCTTACCTTGAATTTGCAGCACTATTGCTAATGCAGTCCCTTCAGGATCAGAAAAATAGACCTAGCATCTTCAAAAAAAGTGATCTAACTGCATAAGTTAGTGTACATAATAAAGCCAATACACAACATTGAAGAAGGAAAAAGCAACAGGAAATATCATCCTTGACCACCGGTCTATGCCATTCACATCAGTCAAGTCAGGAATTTTAATTTTAATCTGAGAGGCACTCCTCCTCAGTCGCCCCTTTTTGTGAACCATATGCCTATCCAATGTGCTTCTGCTGTACATATCTCTGTTGGGAATGGGTTTCCGATACTGGATGCTGGCACTGTCATATGAAAACATGGTAGCTCTCGGATCAATAGTGCTGGTTAGGACTTCTGTTCCACCGACTTCATTTCTCAGTTCCAGAGTTGTCAACAAAATGTTCCCATGTGCATCAACCTGCAAAATAGAAAAGTGTCCTCAAGAGGAATCTATACACATACGAGCAACAGAACTAGTACGTTGTAGATAAAAAAGGTTTTCTTGAGATACATCATCTTTAGAAAGGCTTAACTTTTAAAAGGGATGCTATTACTCAAATAATTCAAGTATATTACGTTTAAAATAAACATACATCTGCAATTGGAAATGAGTGAATGGCTAGATGGTGCTAGCTATGACAAATATTAAGTAAGCATTCCCATAGCAACAACCCATTGAAAAGGAAATTATGTCCTTACAGCACATGTTTTACAGCAAGACTAGCCATCCTACTTGTTACAGGCTGGCTAAACCAATTGGCTTTGGTCCAGAAGATCATTAAGCTGAAATGTAATTGTTGGACCTGCACTCATTGGACTTTTTATATGAAGATGTTACAGTCTTTTTAAAATAAGCACTGCTTATGATTTATTGAAATGTAATTGTTGATTTGGTTCTGGAATCTCTTGCACGTGCCAGTTGTTTGCAGTCACAGGAGACTAAGCCTCCTTATGCACACTACAATTGTCCACTGTAGGATGATTTGCTTCCTACCCCTGCATAACCAGCTAAGTATATTATATGTACCATAGGACAACCAGAGAAGACTGGACCAAGACTAAAACATTAAGATACTAACCATAACTACATGTCTTTCCTGAAATTTGTGCATACTATAATATTTATTAAATGGATCTAAACAAAAACTATTACTATAGTAAATTGTAGACTGTCCCATCTCTTAGCAGAATACACAAGACTGCCTACTCTTTAAATATAATTACAAACTATTTCAAATTTTATTGTAAGAGGCTGTGTAGTTACATTTACAGTTAGTAAGTTAATAAGTTCAGCTAATCTTTTCTCAAATCGGAGCTCCTCCATGCCTCTTATCAGTTTTGTTGCCCTTCTCTGCATAAATAATGATGTCTCTTTCTTTGGGGTCTTTACCTCTTTTAATAGTATAAAGTATTTTGCTTGCTTTAGAATCTACAACTCGGCATTGCATGCCATTATTAAGTCTATGAAATACCAGAGAAACCAGGTCCTTCTTGACTATTGACTACCCCAGTTGTACTCCCCATAGAATGTATGATGCATGCATGTTTTTGGCTCTCAATGGCATAACTTATATCAACATAAAACCACAAAGTCGCCCAATCAAACAGTGCATTAAGGTCTGCTTGTAAGTTGGAGACATTCATTATTTGACTACATAGATTGTTGTCATCTGGAAACACAGAAATTATATTTTTAATCTCAACTGCTATATCTCTTAAAAATAGGTTAGAAAATAAGGGTCCTGTTATTGAACCTAGATGTCAGAAACCCATAAGGAAGCTCTGGGACAATGCAGTATTGGAGTGGAAGTGAATATAGTTCCGCTTTTACAGAACATATCCTCATACAGTGTATAGTTTATTTTTAACTTGCTTCAATCTATAGCATCTAGTGTGCATCCTGGCAGCTCCTCCTTCCTCTATTCTTCAAGAATTTCCGGACACCTGGAAATCCATGGTGATGCTCCCTCACCCCCAACCACACAGCAGATGATTGACAGCTTCAGATGTGCTTGTTTTAAAATTAGATTATGTACAGTGGAGTGTGTCCATACCCTCCATTCAGGTGTCAGATTACACTCAGCTCTGTGCTGTGTGCTTTGCAGTGTGTGGCATCGGATCCCCACCCCCTTGCTGGCATACTTCAGAAGGTTGTGGATGAGAGAGGGTTGCAGATAAACAGGTATAGTTATGTAGAAGGATTTATGTTATCACTGTGTATGACCTGCAGTTAGTCACTTCAGTGGGCTTATGTAAGGGTTTAGTATTACTTTAATTTACTAAAGGCAAATAAACTGTGCACTTTGCAAGTGTATTTGCTTTTATTTTCATTAGCAAATGTAGATGTGGTAAAGCTTCAGTTTGTAAATAATACCCAGCCAGGTGGAAGGAAAAACACAGTAGTTTGCTTGCACATGATTGGATGATGGAAATCAGCAGAGCTTCCACATATTTACTAAGCTATGGGGAAAATTAGTGCAACTGCACTTGCAAAATTCACAGTTTGTTTGCCTTTAGCAAATGCACCCCGCTATGTACTTGCATACTTTCACACATAGTTGTTCACTACAGTCTTGTATGAGCTTTGCTTAATCCATGTTCTCATTTGAGAGAACTATATTTACAGACATTATCTTATGGATTTTATGGACAGATCTGATAGCCAGCATTCAACAATCTCATCAAGTGTTGAGCACATATAAAATGATTGTATGAGATGTGCAGTCTTGCAGTTGCCTGAAGAGTACAACAGTACAGCTCAAAAAACTGAGAATGGATGATTTCATTATCTTACATTTTCATTTTGATAAAGGGATTTGGGAACTGAGAGTTTTAATACTTTTTTTACATTATATTCAGACTTTTCATGGTTCTCCCAATTATATATTAGAAAGGCGAACAGTTACAATGTAATACTCAGATCCAGAGAAAAATAATGTGATATATCCCACTGGTCTGTTATTTTGCTAGGAGGGAGGATATTTCATGATGGGTTAAAGTAAAATTTTGGCTATTAAACACTATCTTAAATCTAAAATAGATAGCAGACATATAATAGAGATGGATTGTTGGAAAAGTAGTTGAAGGCTAAAAGTAAAAACTAAACGCATAGAGGATGGTTGGAGCTGCTGGTGTCAGTTTGTGCAAAGCAATAATTCTACCTGAAAACAAAACTGCTGATTTGTGACACAAGGACGTGAAACTCTTAGAAAAGGATTCCAAAAACATAATACATTTATGTGTTTAAAGACAACTTATTTCTTTTTTGTTAACTGTTGCAACTGAAACACAACTTACCAGACAGGATTGTAGGTATGAATGCATGTGAGGGTTTAATGAAAGGTTTGCCAACTTATTGTTCACATGGTGGATAGACACAGATTGTAAATGGTGCTGATGTGATGCCAAAAAGTTAATTTTCAGATCAAATAATTCATGGAATTTGCGTATATATGGCTAAATGATGCTTTTGGACATACTTCTTTCCATGTCCATTTGCTATGCACAGTGCTTTAGGTAAAAGGCAGTCCTCTAGCCAATGTTTGCCTCCTTTGTCCATGGGAGGGGGAAGAGTGGCCAAAAAATTTAAGTGGAGTTATTCTGCACTGGGCAAAAACATGGCATTCCATCTTATGCTTTCCTCACGCTATCAAATAAATTGGTCTTATTCTAGTTCCAATTAAAATCTCATACTTTAGGCATTTAAAATGCTCAATAAAAACTAGCATGTTCCTAAATCAAGCTGGCTTCCAAACCTTTTGGCATTTGTTATCTTTCAGATACTTACTATCCAGTATGAAAAATAGAACACCCTGCTATCCCAAGCCAGACATAGACCTCTCGCTGTCTGTAATGTGGTGAGATATTTGCAATTCCACAAGGATGCTTTTTTTGCAGCACTGGGAATTTCCTTTTGTCAACAGCATTGCTTATTTCCCCATTACCTGGAGTTTATTCTTTTCGTTATTTGCTTTCTCTGCTTTTTCTGCTGCTTTCTTCTGTAGCTGAGGACCTTTTCCAAAGAAAATGTAGTTCACAAATGCATATTCCAGCAATGCCAAGAACACAAATACAAAGCATCCCATTAGGTAGATGTCTATAGCCTTGACATAAGGGATCTTTGGTAGGGTTTCTCGGAGATGGGTACTGATGGTAGTCATTGTCAGCACAGTGGTGATTCCTATAAGAAGAAGTTATGCATGACTCAATGATCTATTCTTGTCAGGTGCACACCCAAATTTCTGTACAGTAGGCTGTGTATATACAGGGTAACATATTTTTAATGAAGCTCGAGTATCCTTTTGAGCATGAGTTTAAGGCTCCATGCACACTAGCATTTTTCATAAGCTCATAAAAGCTAGAAAAAAAAACACTAGGTGAAAAATACTCATAATAGCATTTTTGTGCCAGCTTCTAGTAGCATTTTAGTAACTTTTAGAACCTTTTAGGAACATCTAGGGGCATTAGCATTTTATTAGCATTTTTGCAGTACACAAAGAGAAAAAAAAAGCTGTTAGTAGCATTTTAGTAGCATTTAGAAGCAGTTAGGCGCATCTAGGAGCATTCAGCATTTTTTTCTGCTGGAAAAACGTTTCAAGAAACTCTACAAAAACATTTTTTTCTTCTCCTAGACGCTGAAGCTCAAAAAATGCTAATAGCCTAAAGCAGTGTGCATGGAAACAGGATAACACTACTTAGCTTCTAGTGCTAATAACAGCTTCTAGGAACTTAAAAAACCCTAATGTGCATGGAGCCTAAATGCTATTTCCATATACACTTTACTGTCAATACAACCTCAATATAATTTTAGAAGACCAATAAGCCTTTTTTTGTGAAATAATGCTGGTACTCCGAAACTTGCTTCTGATGCTGACATGAATATTTTTACTGGAGATAAAAAAACCTTTTAATTATTGTAGGGCTATCTACCTTTTTCCAAAAAGCGGTGTATTCACCAAAGGAAAAACAACACTGTGATTCATAGCATCACAATGTAATTTGCTAGAGGCCTGCTACTCATAAAATATGTTCCCTGTGGTTATATTTGTAGATGTTTGCTGATACAATACAATAAGAACACTAAAAGCTCCTAGGGCCAAATTTACAACCTCAATTCCAAAAAAGTTAGTATGCTGTGTAAAATCTACATAAAAACGAAATGCAATGATTTGAAAATCTCATAAGCCCATATTTTATTCACAATAGAAAATAGAAAACATATCAAATGTTTGAACCGAGAAAATGTACCATTTTAGGAAAAAAATAAGGTAACTTTTAAATTGATTGCAGCAACTTTTTTGGAATTTGGGTTGTAAGTGAATAGAATTTCACTTCTCTGCTACAAACTATGAAGTACCACTCATGCTATCCGCTCATAAAAGATTTATTGCTGCAACTCAGGAGAGGCGTGGATGAGGTTAGAAAACATGAGCTTGAAAAAAAATCCTGTGATCAATGCACTGCTTTAATGGTCTAGACTAGAGCATATGGTAAAAAAATCTCTTCAGTGAATCTAAGCACTTTACAGCAGGGGCACTAAACTATATATACACTTACTAATAATACATTTTATTCAGGCTCCCATTTTACATACCAACATTTCGAACCGTGTCTAGTCCTTTATCAAGTTAGGAGCAAACTTCAAACTAAAGCATAAATACAGAACATTCATATATCCCCCCACCAATCACAACAAAGGGTCTGCTCTGACCAATGGTGGGGGAACAGCACTATATATGCATATTAATTAAGCAATTTAAAACTGACAGATTCACTTTATAGTAAGGGGAACAGCACTATATATGCATATTAATTAAGCAATTTAAAACTGACAGATTCACTTTATAGTAAGTCGCTGCGCAACCAATAAATCCCTTCCACCAAACTATGGACATTCAAATATTAACACATTCCTATCAATTAGTAAATAACCTTTATGATAAAGTCAAGCCTTGTCAAGCCTTGTGAGTTAAACCCATTCAAATAAATACACTAGTGTTTTGAATTTCCTTCAGAGTAAAGATATTTTTTCCCTTTGGATTAAGCAGTAAATAAGCCTTAAAGGGTAACTCCAACTCCAACTCATACTTTTGTTGAGAAAAAAACCATCCTCTCTGGGTGATCAATGTATATTGCATGGGTTTTAACAAACTCTATTGCAGCCCTACCTGTTTCTGTCTTGGATGAATATGTCATTGTTTGATTATGTCAATGTATTTTGTAAATCTGAATGGGAGTGACACCCCACATATTTTTGTAAATATTTTATTATATCTTTTCAAGTGACAACACTGAAGAAATGACACTTTGCTACAATGTAAGGTAGTGAATGTACAGCTTGTATAACAGTGAAAAATTGGCGGTCCCCTTAAAATAACTCAGGACACCATCATTAATGTCTAAACCGCTGGCAACAAAAGTTAGTACACCACTAAGTGAAAATGTCCAAATTTGGGAAATTAGCCATTTTCTCTCTACAGTGTCATGTGACTTGTTAGTATTACAAGGTGTCGTGAATGGGGATCAGGTGTGTTAAATTTGGGGTTATTGCTCTCACTCTCTCTCATGCTGGTCACTGGAAGTTTAACCTGGCACCTCATGGCAAAGAACTCTCTGAGGATCTGAAAAAAGAATTGAGCTGCAGCACGGTGGCCAAGACCATACAGCGATTTAACAGGACAGGTTCCACTCAGAACAGGCCTTGCCATGGTCGACCAAAGAAGTTGAGTGCACGTGCTCAGCGTCATATCTAGAGGCTGTCTTTGAAAAATAGATGTATGAGTGCTGCCAGCGTTGAGGTTGAAAGGGTGGGGGGTCAGGCTGTCAGTGCTCAGACCATACGGTGCACACTGCATCAAATTGGTCTGCATGCCTGTCGTCCCAGAAGGAATATGATACACAAGGAAGCCCGCAAACAGTTGGCTGAAGACAAGGACATGGATTACTGATAAAGATAAACGTATTTGGTTCAGATGGTGTCAAGCGTGTGTGGCGGCAACCAGGTGAGGAGTACAAAGACAAGTGTGTCATGCCTACAGTCAAGTATGGTGGTGGGAGTGTCATGGTCTGGGGCTGCGTGAGTGCTGCCAGCACTGAGGAGCTAAAGTTCATTGAGGGAACCATGAATGCAAACATGTACTGTTGATATACTGAAACAGAGCATGATGCCCTCCCTTCAGAGACTGAGCCGCAGGGCAGTATTCCAACATGATAATGACCCCAAACACCCCTCCAAGAAGACCACTGCCTTGCTAAAGAAGCTGAGGGTAAAGCATGTCTCCAAACCTAAACCCTATTGAGCATCTGTGGGGCATCCTCAAATGGAAGGAGGAGGAGCGCAAGGTCTCCAACATCCACCAGCCCTGTGATGTCATCATGGAGAAGTGGAAGAGGACTCCAGTGGCAACCTGTGAAGCTCTGGTGAACTCTATACCCAAGAGGGTTAAAGCGGTACTGGAAAATAATGGTGACCACACAAAATATTGACACTTTGGGTCCAATTTGGACATTTTCACTTAGGGGTGTACTCACTTTTGTTGTCAACGGTTTAGATGATAATGGTGTGCTGAGTTATTTTGAGGGGACAGCAAATGTACACTGTTATACAAACTGTACACTCACTACTTTACATTGTAGCAAAGTGTAATTTCTTCAGTGTTGTCACATGAAAAAGTATAATAAAATATTTTAAAAAATGTGAGGGGTGTACTCACTTTTGTGAGATACTGTATTAATACCACTTCTCATGTAATTTATGGAGATGTATGCATAATTTTATGACAGCTTTATACAGGTTTATTGCTGTGTACAATGTTGAGAGTGCTGCTGTTGACCACTTTCTTTCTATTTATTTTTTATCACGTTGAACTCACAGAGTGCAAGTTTTATAGTTATACATTTTCTGTTATATATTATATTGTTTGCTGTAAACTGAAATAACCTTACCTAGTGCCACTCTTGCAGCAGATGCATCATAGTTGATCCAGAAAGACACCCAGGACAGAATAGTAATGAGTGTGGAAGGCATGTAAGTTTGTAAGATGAAGTATCCAATATTTCTTTTAAGTCGGAAGCTCAATGACAGCCTAGGATAAGAACCTGAAAATCAAAGCAAACATGTAAAAATAAACAAGCCACATTAATATTTATTCCTAAACCAGTTTTGCTGAATCCTTACCAGTAGAAAACACTACTTTCTTTGAGACCATTTTGTAATCAACAATGGAGAACTGAGGCAGCTCGATCTTCTCTACTCCTGTGATTGCTTTATCTCCCCCATTCCAGTAGAACTCGATGTCATCTGTCGTGTAGCCATCTGCAAACAAGATTTTATAGCAGATTCAGAAAATAAACATATTTTATTCTAAAAGTTGTCCACTAGGACATCAATGAAATTACAGTCTTACCAGAAAGAGTACACCCACTTGTCTTGCATTGTGTTGTAATGACTATCTCCTTCTAATTTGTAAAGTACTGCACAAACTATTGGTGCTATATAAATCTTGTATAACAACAATAATTCCTCCTTGTTTGTAAATTACATTGTGGTGATCTGCTTCATAGAACTGCCAAACACAAGCAAGCAAAAGTCGTATTACTTGTGAAGTCAGATCTGTTTTAGAGAGTTGCTCACCAGTTTGTGGTTCAAAGAAGGGCTGCCATGGCCTGGTGGATTCTCTACCTCCTAAGAAAATGATATGTAGCCAATGGCCCCCTTAATCACACTTTTTTCTCATATCCAGAGACACAGGACAGGCTGGTACTGGTGTTTTGCTGTTTTATTAGGGGATTTGAACTTGGATAGGGTATGGATGATAATGGGATGCCCAAGAATCAAACAGTTCTTTACACGGGACCTCTATATACAACTCCGTATATACACTTCTCCTTCTTCACTCCAGCACTGACACTTGCTGCACGTTTCTCTCCTTGTTCCTTACTCCTGCACAATCACTTGCTTCACAAACTCCTTGTTCCTCTCTCCTGCACAGTTCTTACTCGACACTGATGAAACCTGGAAGGAAATTTAATAGGCCTCCACACAGTCTTGTATGGCTTAGCTAGCACATGTGAGACCTGGTGTAGATTTTACCAGGATCCAGATCGCCCTTTTGCAGGCATGGGGTTGAGGTTCCCCTTTGGTAGAAAGTTAATTTGTTGGTGCTAGCTAGCCATGATGGACTACAACTCCCAGCCCATACTCTTCCAGGCCCTACCAGCACTTCCAGCTGCAACGGCCTCCTCCATTGCCACAGCAACACCAAAATCCCACACTGGCTTCTGCATCCTTCCCAGACTGTCTCTTACCCCAATCTGCATCGGCATGCCTCCTCCAGCATCCCAGGGTTTGTCGGTCACCGACTCCTGTCACTTGTAGTTCCTCACTGAAGATCTCCCTCCGATAATGCTCTTTCCTGCTGTCCTTTCTGCTCTGCCATGTGCCTGCCACCAAGATCTCACTCCACCTGGCTGTACCTGAGCACTCCGGGCCCTAGTTCACCCCCCCCCAGACTGGGGGCTCCCCCTAGGCCACGACAGCCTCCACAATATCACATCTCCAGACTTCCACCCGAACTCTCCTTCACAGACTGGGCTGACCCTGGGTATTTAAGGAGGCCTGCCCCCTGCCAATCCAGATTGGGGATTGGTCAGGGCTCCTCAGAATACCCCAGAAGGCTACACCTCCCCTCCCACTTCTCTTCCCAGAAAACATCAGAAGCTTCTGGAAAGAATGGGAGGACCTGATGACACCACCTGTGAATCACCCAGCCCTATCCTGAGCCACTCCCAGCCCAGAATCAAAACAATCAGGCCTGCACTAAGTCAGGCCTGACTAAATTTGCCTCACCTAGCAAAAATTTCACTCTAATGCCTACCTACCGTAGAGGGCGCTACAGATACATACCCTACTCTCCTTGCTATTTTATTATGCTAGGAAAAATTATTATCTTATTGTGGAAAAAACCTGTAGCTCCTATTGCTTCCACCTGGAAAGCCGAGCTAATTTGATAAGGTTTGGGGAGGTTGGGTGAATGACATGTCTACAGTGTCTGATTAAATTTTGGTTCTCTTCCTTCTGTGCACTTCCCGAAGTTACTGAGCATTGTATATGCCTTAGAACCCTTGACATGTGTATTGGGATAGAGTGTTTTTAGGATCAGCTGTGTTTATCATTGCCATGGTCTTGGCGATTTAAGTTGCTCCTTCTGGGGTCTGGCTACTACTACAATGATCTTTGTACATATATGTACCACTAATGCTCCTTTTGTGATGTTTTTGTACGCATTGATCTGTATAGCTGTACTGACCATTAGTGCTGATGCATTGTGCTGTGTGTTTATGTTGTGGTTGTGACCATTTGTTGTACTACTGTATGTAGTATATGTTTTGTTAAAAGCAATACACAGAATTAAAAAAAAAAAGGAAGATCTGCCATGGTGGGCTCAACATGTGTATACCATTAAGGGTCATCAATGAGACAGCTAAAAGGGCTCCTGCTTCATTATTTATTTATTTTTTTCAGGTACTTATATAGCGCCATCAATTTACACAGCACTCACTTTACATATACATTGCACATTTACATCAGTCCCTACCCTCAAGGAGCTTACAATCTAAGGTCCCTAACTCATATTCATACATACACATACTAGGGCCAATTTAGACAGGATCCAATTAACCTATCAGCATGTCTTTGGAGTGTAGGAGGAAACCGGAGTACCCAGAGGAAACTCACGCAGGCACAGGGAGAACATGCAAACTCCAGGCAGGTAGCGCCGTGGTTGGGATACAAACCAAGTTCTAACCACTACACCACCACCAAGCTGCTGAAGCATTATGGCCTCTAACCTTGGATTCTTTCCAGTAGTGGTTTTTGGTTTTGGCATAGCTGTAACACTGGCCAATTAATTATGCTGATCTCTATGACCTATCAAATACCATTACTACCCCCCCCCCCCCTTGTTTCATTCATACTATTTCCAGTGGCATAGTAGGTAGAAGATGCTTATAGTAAGCAGCAGGCATAAATCCCTTTGAGAAAAACGCACTATAATGCTGACTTAATGACATCTTAGCTTTCTCTTATGAAGGATTCTTGTATCACACACAAAACCAATTTAAACTGTTAGGGATGCTCCTCATAACAGCATGGATACTGATTTATGAAGATATAACATTCTACCTATATAACAATAATATTGTTTCTGTAACTTTTTGGGGTTTTTGAGTATTTCAGATCAAGATACTTGTAATCCGTCATGTATCAAACAACAAACTTATTTTTCATTTTCTTGTCTAAACATAGTAACAGGAAAAAAAAGAATTGTAAATGTTATATATTATTTAACATGGATAATGTGCACAGGAAATATGTCCTTTTCAGAGATATATTTATTATATACTCCAGACATTAGACATGCTTTCATCTGTATATTTCACAATGCCATGTGTGGTGATGTATGATGGCATTTTGAACCACCAGAATGAATGAGACATAAGTGTTGTATAAGCCATGGAAGGCAATCTGTAACACTGGAGGCACAGATGGCCAACTTGCAATCTTCTGTCCTCTCTGCCTCGTACTTTCCTCTGGGTGTAACATAACATACCGTTTGTGCATTTGCAGCCCCATGATACAGAAAGGCCTTCTGTTGCTGCATTGTTTATTTGTTGATAAAGGCAACCATTTCCTTCTGTTTAGAATAGGGATACAGCATGATGAGGAATAATTTGCATCAAGGAGAGCATGGTGTATCTCCTGAGCAGTCTCCAGCTTACATAGGGATAAGATTTGTCTTCCTTTACCAACGGAAATAGTTGTTTATTTGTTACGTCGTTGTCTTCCGGAAAGACATAGTACCCCGACGTTTACGTGTTTGCCATACAATACAATGTGGGTCTCCTTTCATGCTCCGTCTCTCCTGTCTTCTAACGTTCAACCGGTAGACACGGAGGTCACAATGTCTAACGGAAGGTACCGAATATGTTGTGAATACAGAGTAAGTAAGACCACCAAGTTTTACGGTAGTATGTAGTGGTGTGTACCGTAACACTTTATATGTCTACTTTCGTACAGATTACAGACCTCATATA
>BLSH010319913.1:387916-424049 GCA_018402905.1 Glandirana rugosa | reverse complement strand
GAGGGGGGACATGACTAGACAGCAGGCTACAATGTGTAACTGCAAGCAGAGAAAATCTTGGCTCCCCCCCAGGCAGAGACCAAATGGACTAGGCAGTTTAAGGTCTGCAGATTCAGACGTCCTAAAAACCTCCTATACTCAGAATGCAATGTTGGAAAGCAGCCAATGATGGTGGAGAATTCATTTTACTGTGTTCTAGATAGGGTTTTTTAGTGAGATTTGGGACGTTTGCCCTGTTACTAGGCAGATTACACTTCTCTTTCTTATCTAATCTGTCTATTCCAGCAATTAGCAACAGAAGCACAGCTAGAGAGAAATTCCAAAGGTTTTTTTTCTTTCTAGTTTCTATCTAGCTGTGCTGGCTGTTGGTTAATAATTATAGTTCATTTTTATTTTTATTTCTTACTTATTTTATTGGTGGGGCTCCGCCCCACAGCCCTTATGGACGAGCCTCCACTGGTCATTACCCTCCTAAAGACAGTACAACGAATAGACTACTCCCCACCCAGGCCTTTAGCACAGCGCAGGGGAATTTATACTTTTTGCTGCTTCGGATTAATGATTGAATACCAGACCAGCTTAGAATGTTCCTGAAAGCCCATGGAGATTTAACAATGGATGGTAATTGTTGGGATGCACTCAAGGCATACCTAAGGGGAGCTTTGAGATCTACAACAGCATATATTAAGAAAACTATTAGGCAAGAAGAGGAAGAACTAGCTGAAAATGTGTGCTAGTTGAGACAGAATATATAGGGGATCCATCAAGGAGTAATAAAGAAAGATGGGGGAATTGTATAGAGCTGTATAAGATACAAGCTGAAGTTAATGCAAAAATAAGATTTTTTTTCAGAAATCAGAAGAATTATGAACAAGGGAATCAAGCGAGTAAATTATGCGCTCATATGGTTAAACAACAATCAACAACATTGGCAGTATCTAAAGTTAGAAATAGAGTGGGGGTATTGGTGTATGCGCTGGATGAGATAATTAAATGCTTCCATGAATATTATGTTTCTATGTATAGGACAAGGCTAACTTGTGCAGACAGGGAGATATATGAATGAAATAGAATATCCTAAACTGACTGAAGAATAAGTTAGTATGATGGATAAGGAGATTACAGAAGAGGAAGTGCGGCATGCTGTGAGGTTATTAGCATCAGGGAAATTAGCTGGCCCCAACGGAATTCCGTTGGAGGTATATAATCGATACATACTGTAGATATTCT
Source organism: Glandirana rugosa (assembly GCA_018402905.1). Lineage (NCBI taxonomy): Eukaryota > Metazoa > Chordata > Amphibia > Anura > Ranidae > Glandirana > Glandirana rugosa. Next base: position 422,819 of record BLSH010319913.1, on the reverse strand, counting down.
AGAGCCAGTTCTAACTAGAATGTATACAGAAGCCTTCACACAGGAATCTTTGCCAGAATCAATGTATGAGGCTTTGGTGGTGCTTATACAAAAGCCAGATAAAGATCCATTGAATGTGCCTAGTATAGGCCTATTTCATTGCTTAAGAGTGATTATTAAATACTGGCGAAGATCTTAGCGGGATGACTTAATAACATAATTTTATCAATTATTCATAGTGATCATACTGGCTTTATGCCAGGAAAGTCAACGTCGTCAATTAATATAAGAAGAACACAACTGATGGCACAAATGAATGCATACATACCAGAGTAAAGTGCCCTGGCATCTTTGGATACAACCAGGGCATTTGACTCTATTGAATGGTTGTATTTACAGAAATCATTGGAACAGTTTGGTTTCGGAGAAAGATTTAGAAAATGGATAACCATAATCTATAGTCAGTCACGTTCAACTCTTTTGATGAATGGATTAATGTCATCCACTATAAGTTTAGAGATAGGGACAGGACAGGGATGTCCACTATCCCCCCATCTTTTTGCTATAGCAATAGAGACGCTTGCTTTGAGGTTTAGAAAATCAGAGGAAAATAAAGAAATAGTAATGGGAAATAGGAAGGAGGTCATTGGTCTTTATGCGGATGATATAATATTGTGTATGGGAGACACACAATACTCCTTAACAGAAGCAATGAAACTGATAAATACATTTGGGAAATATTCAGGATTAAAATTCAATTGGCAGAAATCTGTTTTAATGCCATTTAGACATGCTATACAGAGGAATGTGGAGCAATTTCTCTTATTGAAGATGGTGAATTAATTTAAATATTTGGGTATTCAAATTACATTGGATCCAGAGAAATCGCTGGCAATGAATGTAAATCCCCTATTGGAACAAATTAAATTCAAGTTGAGAATATGGTCAAAGCTACCACTTTTGGTGGCAGGAAGAATAAATCTAATTAAGACAGTGGTGTTACCCAAATGTTTATATGTATTATCACGTTCTTCAGTAGTTATACCAAAATCTATACTTAAAAAGTTAAACTCGCAATTTATAAAATTTATACGGGCTAATGGTAAATCCAAACTTAAAATAACAACATTACAACAATCAAGAACTGAAGCAGGGATGGCAATTCCAGAGATATATTTATATTACTTAGAAGGGCTGCGAGCATCACGGTGGTGGCGGCTTCCGTTTCCTCGCTCCTTCTCGGCGGCCAATCGGGACACTTCTCCTTTTGGTCAATCGGGAAACGGGTCTCAAATCCGCTTCCTGATTGGCCTGGAAGAGGATCAGTGTTTCAATAGCGAATATTCATTCGTTATTGAAACACACCTAGGTGGGCTCGTAGTGCAATGTTCTGTGTCCCGAGCCCACTCTTTTTTGAAGCCAATTAGAGCCTATGGCTCTAATCAGGTGCTTCAAACCCCCCATTGGAATTCATGCATCTGGCATCCTGTATGGGGGCCGGACGCCTGGATGGGGGGGGCGGTGCCCGTGTGCCCCTAATGGACGGGCCGCCACTGTAATGGGATATTGGATTCAAGCAATAATAAATTATCTTAAATTATTAAAAACCAATGCCTTGTACCCCTGAAGTATTTTTGTTGGTGGTGTTGAAAGATGTAGAATGGTCAGGACATGTAAAGGTCTTTTTACAAAAAACACTTTTTCTGGCTCGAAAGCAAATTGCTAAGAGATAAATGCAAGTTGTAACTCCTTCTATCAAAGAATGGATGAGTGCAGTTAATCATATCATAGCATATGAAAAAGTTATGTATGAAAGTAGGGGAAACCTACAGAAATATTAGAACATTTGGAGTAAATGGTGTAGTATGGAAGGGACTAGTGAGAGATAGAGTAGATGAATAAAATGATTAAAGTAGAAAATTGTAAATGTAATTTTCATTACTATGTATGTTTTTGATACGCAATAAAAAGTATGCAATAAAAAGTAATAAACCCTTGGAAGGTACTTTTTATGGTCTTCTGTGTCCTGCTAAAAAAAAAAAAAAAATTGCATAAACCATTGGTTTCCACTGCCTCTTACGCAGCAAAGGAATTATGCATTTAAAAAAGTAGTAGTGAATTCTGAAGTCTGCTCTATTATACATTTTTGTCTTGCTTTTGATTTCTTAGTATTTTAAGCACACATTTTCCATTGTGTACCCTATGCTTGCACTGATGTACCAGAAGCTCTGGTTGCTGAATCATACCACAGTAATTAAACATACTAATTAAAAGACAAGAGGTTGATGAGTACAGAATCTGTGAACTCAATAGTGCACAGTTAAAATCGTTCACTGGAGCCATTAATATCCGAGTCTGAGTTTTAGAGTGCGTATGTGCTAATCTAACTACGTTGCACCGAGCATCATTCATTTACTGTATTCACACTCAATTGACCCTGCACATAATAATAGCTGATATGAGTGTATTTGCTGTGGTAAAAAAAGCTGAACGAAGTGTTTGAAATTCTGTAAAGATGACTGATTTAACTTGGAGAGGGTAAAGGTAAATGACTTCACAGACATTAAACCAGCGATAACAATAATAATAAACTGACTAATGGCGCTCTAATAATGGCACTCAAGAGAATAGAAAGCCATTTTGAGAAAAATGTTTTTAAAGAGACCCCATCACCAGAACAAGATTATGATTTTTAGGCCTTAAAACAGATTTTTAATTCTACTTACAGGATTACCCCCCTTTTTTAAGGTTTTGTACTTTGCAAAATGCAAAAAATTATAATATCACAGTTAACTATCCTAAATGTGCAGTGGTTCCAACTGAAAATATTTGTTCTACCGGAAATGTAAAGAAGGTTATACATACACTTATATGTATCTGTTGAACCTAAAAAAGACTGGCCAGTTTTTTTAAAATAACCAATAGCAAGCAATCTCAAGCTGCAGCAAGCTAGGCCAGCAGACTGTTATCATGCATCAAAAATGGTATTTACTCAAGAGATAAAGCTATAATTCTACCACTTTTTCAAAACTTTGTTTTGTCCACATCTTGAGTATGCAGTCCAGTTTTGGTTACTAAATCTCAGCAATTATGTGCTTGAGCTGGAGAGTCCAGGGAGGGGCAACAAAGCTTTTAAGGGGGCTGGAGGACTTCAGTTTTGAGGAACAGCTACAAACATTAGTTGTTTTTTTGTTTCAGAACAGGCGCTTAAAAGGGGATATGATCAAAATCTTCAAATGGTGATTCTAGCATTAAGAGAAAACTATTCAATCGTAGGTCTCAAAAGAAGAAATGAGGTCACACAATGCAGTTAGCCAAGAAGCAGTTCAATCCTAAACTACATAAATGTAGAACAGTGAGGAAGTGGAACTCTCTTCCACATTTGGAGGTGTCAGTGGGGAGTTTGGATAAACTAAAAAAAAATTTAGATGTTTTTATTAGTGAACACAATGTACAGGGATATTGGCATAAACACACACACAATGTGGATAGACCAATGTCTTTATTCAACTTTAACTATGTAACCAGACAAATGCTATGATCATTCTAAACTACCTTTAGGTTCCACTGCATTGTAGAGATTACCTTGAAGAACAACTATTGTAAGTGATTTAAATCATTAAGGTGGAACTACACTGCATCTGAGAACCACAAAGCAAAAGGCAATTTAATTCATTTTAATATTCAAAGCAAACTCATTCATCCATCCATGTCTCAATGCTTTATTTTGCTGAGAAATCACTTTAACCCCTTCCCGCCCGGCGCATTGACAAATGATGTCCGGGCAGGTGGCTCATTATCCTGACTGGACATCTATTGACGTTCCTCAGGATAATCCGCGATCGCGCGCCCCTGGGGGCACGCATCGCGGCGATCGGTGGTGCCGTGGGTCAGTCTGACCCACCGCATTACCGACCCAGGTAAAAGGCTTAGATCCGAAGCCTTTTACCATGTAATCAGCCGTGACCAATCACGGCTGATCACAGTGTAAATAGGAAGAGCCGATGATCGGCTTTTCCTCTGCTCAGGTCTGCAGACCTGAGCAGCGGAGAGCCGATCGGCTGCTCTCCTGACAGGGGGGGCTGCGCTGAACGTTTATCAGCGCAGTCACCCTCAGGATCACCCCACTGGACCACCAGGGAGCTGGATCAAGACCCCCAGGGAGCCCCCCCGGACATCACACAGAGGCTGCCTAGGACCACCAGGGAAGGACCACAGAGGCCGCCCAGGACCACCAGGGAGCCCCCACTAGACCACCAGGTAAGGGCATTATTGTGCACTGTAGGGATGGCACTGTGCCCATGTATGATGCCTGCCAGTGCCATCCCTAACAGTGCTTGTTGCATCTGTGCCCACAACTGCCACCTATAAGTGCCCACCTGTGCCCACCTGTGACACCTATCAGTGCCCACCTGTGTTACCTATCAGTGCCCACCTGTGCCATCTAGGCGCCCATCAGTGCTGTATATGTGCCCCATCATCAGTGCAACCTTATCAGTGCCACCTCATCAGTGCCAATCTGTACTCCCTCATCAGTGCCCGTCAGTGTAGCCTCATCAGTGCCCATCAGTGTAGTCACATCAATTCCCGTCATTGAAGGAGAAAATGTACTTTATACTAATTTTTGTGACAGAAACAAAGAAAAATGTTTTTTTTTTTTTTTTCAAAATTTTCGGTCTTTTTTTGTTTATAGCAGTGATCAGAAATGACGCAGAGGCGATCAAATACCACCAAAAGAAAGCTCTATTTGTGGTAACAAAATGATAAAAATTTTGTTTGGGTACAACGTCGCACGACAGCACAATTCTCATTCGAATCGCAACAGCACTGAAAGCTGAAAATTGGTCTGGGCAGGAAGTGTTCTAAGTGCCCGGTATTGAAGTGGTTAAAAACACACCCTAGCATTTCTGGCCATGGCCATCTAGAGTAAGGGCAGATGTTTCATGTAGCATTTACTTTCCAAATCCATCTGACATTAGCTCATGCATGCAAGAGGGTGTGCCTAGCTGAGTAAAGTCCCCCTCCCCTCCTGAAGATTCTTGGAATGTATGACATCATTTGCTTAGGTCAGAAAAAAAGGAAATAACTGAAGAAATGTAAAAAAGTTTTAAAAAGTAAGTATAATATACATAACTATCTGTGTACTAGCCGCATAAGGGTTAGAAATAGTCAATAATCATGATGAGTGAAGTTCCACTTTAAATGTATTAAAAAACAGAAAAGTCAAAGGGAAGAAGTTATGTTTGAGAATTATTTTAATATTTGTTTTAAAAGGTTTTTAATGTTATTTACTTAATTTCAACAATCTTCTCATAGGATTATGAATTCATGTAATGTGCATTAACCATAATATTTATCTGTTATAGCCTGCCTTGTGTAAATATCTAAAATCCCAGAGACTGCTGCTAGAAATCGCCATCTTGGATGTGATGTCCACAGCCCAAGCAGATTCAGAGGTGTCACTCAACTGTTGTACTACAGCATCGCTCTTTGTTCCTTCCCCAGCAGCTAAATAAAGGATGTATAGGGAGGGGAGCAGCGAAAGGGCTGGGTCAACACAGACAATATTTAGCATGCAGGGAGCAGGCTGTGCTAGGGAACTGACTCAGTTCAAATAGTCAAAATTAGCTAGCAAGAGGCACTTGGGGAGTGAATAAAAAAAATATTTTGGGAAGGGAAAAATGCTGCAAATAAGCATTTCCAATACCTGTTTTTTTCTGTACTTTGATGACAGGGTTGCTTTATAATGTTATTCTTAAGCATGCTAATATTTCTTAAATTATTATTATTGTTATACAGGATTTATATAGCACCAACAGTGCAGCGCTTTACAATGTAAAAGGGAGACAATACAATAAAATACAAGAGGATTAAGATGGCCCAGCTCAGAAGAGCTTACAATCTAATAGGGTGGGGGATATATTACTTTATCACATCTATTACATTAAGTTCCAATGTGAAGAAAATGAGAATGCAACATTTGGTCTTAAAGTGATTGTAAAGACAGAAGTTTTTTTTATCTTAATGTATTCTACGCATTATGATAAAAAACCTTATGTGTGCAGCAGCCCCCCACAGCTCCCCTACTACTTACCTGAGCTCCATCTCAATCCAGTAATGTTGCACGAGAGTCTCAGCTGTCCAGGACTCTCCCTCCTCACTGTTTGAGACAGCAGTAGATGCCGTTGGCTCCCGCTGCTGTCAATCAAAGTCAGTGAGCCAACGAGAAGAGAGAAGACGCAGGGGCGAGCCATGGCTGTGGCAAAGCTTACTGTGGGGGCACTCGGCAGGAGGGAGGGGCCAGGAGTGCCAACGAGGGACCCGAGGAGAGGAGGATCTGGGCTGCTCTGTGCAAAACTTCTGCACAGAGCAGGTAAGTACTGTATAACATGTTTGTTATCTTTAAACAAAAAAAAAACAAGACTTTAATCTAATTTAATGCTTGACCACTGCCCCCCGGCCTATAGACAAATGGCAGCCGGGCGCTGGTTCAGTTATCCTGACCGGACGTCATATGACGTCTGGCCGGATAACCTGCGATCGTGCACCGCATTACCGATTTCGTTAAAGAGCCTCTGTCTGAAGCTCTTTACCACATGATCAGCCGTGATCAATCACGGCTGATCACAGTGTAAATAGGAAGAGCCGTGTATCGGCTTTTCCTCTACTCGCGTCTGCAGACGCAATTAGAGAAGAGCCGATCGGCTGCTTCCCTGACAGGGGGGTCTGCACTGATTGTTTATTGATCACCACCCAGGTCCACCAGGGAGCCCACCCAGGGACCACCAGGTAAGGGGCACACACCGTACTATAGGGATGGCACTGTGCCCATCTGTAATGCCTGCCAGTGTCTCCTTATCAGTGCCTCCTAACAGTGCCCTCTATCAGTGCTGCCTATGAGTGCCCACTAGTGCCACCTATGAGTGCCCACAAGTGCCACCTATCAATGCTGCCTATCAGTGCTCATCAGTACCACCTATCAGTGCCCATCAGGGCCACCTATCAGTGCTAAGTGCCACCTATCAGTGCCCATCAGTGCTGCCTGTGAGTGCCCATCAGTGCCACTTATCAGTGCCCATCAGTGCTGCATATCAGTGCCACCTATCAGTGCCCATCAGTGCTGCTTATCAGTGCCCATCAGTGCTGCATATAAGTGCCCATCAGTGCCACCTCATCAGTGCCACCTCATCAGTGCCAATCAGTACTGCCTCATCAGTGTCCATCAGTGTGGCCTCATCAGTGCCCATCAGTGATGGAGAAAAAGTACTTATTTACAAAGTTTTGTGACAGAAACAAAGAAAAACTTTTTTTTTCAAAGTTTTCGGTCTTTCTTTATTTGCAGCGCAAAAAATAAAAATCCCAGAGGTGATCGAATACCACCAAAAGAAATCTCTATTGTGGGAAAAAAATGATAAAAATTTTGTTTGGGTACAACGTCGCACGACCGCACAATCGTCATTGAAAATGTGATAGCGCTAAAAGCTGAAAATTAGTCTGGGTGGGAAGGGAGAAAAGTGCCTGGTATTGAAGTGGTTAACATACCCAGTAATATATCTGAACCCGATGACATACACTTTTCCAAGCTCTCCAAATATCCAGTGGATGGAAGGATGAGCTTGTAGTTCAGTTTTGGGCACCAGATCACAAAAGGGATGCCGATGAACCGAAGCGCATGCAGAGAAGAACAACTAAATCTTTGGCGCTTGAATATTTTTTCCTGTTAGAGCAAATGGGATCACACTTTATAAGGTTTTTTACCTTTCTCTGGATCAACTGCAGATTTAAGGTTCTGAGGATGGCAGTCTTTTTTTCCACTCATTTTTTTTGTGTGTTTTGGTTGAACCAACTGAATACGAGTCTTTTTTATATCTGTGCAGTGCATTTATATACGTACAGTACCATAATATTGAGCAAGAATCAATTCAATTGGGAAATAACCATTTTGTCCAAAGCATTTTAGGGTTGATTTGCTAAACGCAAATAGGCTGTTCACTTTGCAAGGGAGCTTAGTGGATGTGGTGAAAATGTATTTTGCAAAAAATATCCAATCACATACAAGGAAATAAAACAATATTTATGCTTGTATATGATTGGATAATGGAAGTCAACAGAGTCATTTGCTAAGCTAAATTCACTTGAAAATTCTCTTCCAAAGTAACAAGCCTTTTTGCCTTTAAATCTCTAAAGCAAAAAAAAAAAAAAAACCTGGCAAAATGAAGATATTTTAAAAGCCATTAAGTGAACAATTATGTGTAGAAATGATTGTTTATTAAAAGACCATTTAATTTTTCAGCAATGCCTATCCTGGTTAATGACTATAGCACGCAGGCAGGAATCTAACCTTTCTTGTGTCATAACTGAAATCTCTGCGCTTGCAGTGCTTTCTGTGCCTATAATGTGTTTTCCAGTCGACTGCCAAAGCAGAGAGGAATACACAGGGTGTCATTAAATGTGATGTCCTGCCGGAAGTATTGTTAGTGAAACAGAAAATCAAAGCCCAATCCACCGTCTCTGTTTGATTCCTCGGCAGGACAGAATATATATTATTTTTTCTGCTGATTTCAAGCCATTTTCAAGTGGTTGCTGGGATTGTCTATGCCTTGCATAGAAAGCATGTCAAATACACTTTAGCACAGAGCTGTGTCTTGACGTCAGGGGAAGAGCTAGGTAGTAATTACAGAGAAAGAAAAAATGAAATAGTGCATATAGGAAATATCTGCATGATTATCTTACAAAAATGGTACCCAGTGAACTTTTAGAATCTACAAGTGTGAAAGCTGTAAGTGCCAACATCTTTGAAACAAATATGTTGCAGAAAAAGCTATCATTTCCCATAGGAAGCATACGATTTTCAATTCCCTTGATCCTACTGGGTGCGTAAAGGGAACAAAGTTGTCATCTGCATAATTCTTAAAGTGGTAGTAAACCCCCCTATCATTTTCAGCCAAGGAAGCTGCCATCTTGGCCTCTGTTTAATCTACAACTGCCATGATGCTGCACATGTGATCAGCTATGACACCAGCCATTGGATGGTTTGACAGTTTGGTTTAGAGCACAACCAATGGGAGTCTTACATTTCTGGCATGTGCCGGAAATGGAATTGGTTTTTAAACTGTTAAATGGATGGGTTTACTACCGCTTTAAGAACTTGTAAGAAAGTACCAATGTGATGCTTAGGGAATAATTTTTTTTCTTAGCACCTCAGTCTATGATAAACTTCCCCACAATTTCCTTCATATCCTCAAAGCTCTCCAGCCCTAGTTTTGTATGTTTTTTTTTAGTTTACAGCATGCCCCTTTGATGCAACAAACATTCTCACTGACAGCAGACAGTTCATTAAATGTGGCTGTATTTTCTGCTTTTTTCCCTCCTTAAATCCCCTTGGTACTACTACTGAATATAACACATATCCTGTTCCTTTGTGTCTACACTCACTCCTCCATGGTATCTGTTGGAAGGACCAATGGTTGTTGCACAGGCTGGACTTTAAATATGCCTGCCTTTTTAGCACAAAGAAAGTGGCAATGTTTCATTTCTGGCAAGATATACAGGTATGTTCTGCACTTGTCAAAAAAGCAAACAAATGCATTTATAACATTTTTATTTTGAGGTTTAGGTTTTTAATCAATAGTTCACATATTCAACAGGAAATTAGTGCAGATGTGTCTCTACTTGCTGTTTATCCTAGTAGCATGCATTTCTTGTTTTGCTGGCCATGTTAGGTCTCACAAAATTCCCAGGGTAGAAGACTCATAGCGTTCCTCAGGTATGGCCTCTGCCTAGGTGGACTATTTACCAGGAGAGGGGACTTGCACAGCCTCTGGAGACAGACCTTGGTATAAAAGAAACACATTTCTTTGACTACACTAGTCAACAGTTCCCATTAGCGCCTTTTCTTTGTCTGGAAACTCTTGATTGCTCAGATCATACAACGGTCTCCTCTCAGACTTAATCTCCATTAGTGGCACTCCACAGGATGTTTCTAAAACACTCTATGAGCACACAAGAAAGGTTAACCCTACTTTTCATAGCACGCCTTACATACATGCTGCACATATAAGTTAACCACTTCAATACCATGCACTTCCCTACCAGACCAATTTTCAGCTTTCAATGCTGTTGCATTTTGAATGAGAATTGTGTGGTCGTGCGACGCTGTACCCAAAATACAATTTTATAATTTTTTCCCCTACAAATAGAGCTTTCTTTTGGTTGTATTTGATCACCTCTGGGGTTTTTATTTTTTGCGCTACAAATAAAAAATTTAGAAGAATTTTTTTCCGTCACAAAACTGTTAAATTATTACACTGACGGGCACTGATGAGGCAGTACTGATTGGCACTCATGAGGCGGCACTCATGAGGTGGCACTTATATGCAGCACTGATGGGCACTGCTAGGCGGCACTGATAAGCAGCACTGATGGGCACTGATAGGTGGCACTAATAAGCGGCACTGATGGGTACTGATAAGTGGCACTGATGGGCACTCATTGGCTGCATTGATGGGCACTGATAGGTGGCACTGGGCACTGATAGGTGGCACTGATGGACACTGATATGTGGCACTGATGGGTGGCACTGATAGGTGGCACTTATGTGGCACTGATGAGCACTGGTGGGCACTGATAGGCGGCACTGGTATTGCAGCAGCTATAGGGATGGCACTGGCAAGCATCACAGATGGGCACGGTCCCAATTCCTAATGGGCATTGTGTGTCCCTTACCTGTTGGTCTAGGGTGGCATCCCTGGTGATCTAGGGTGGCATCACTGTGTGGTCTCCCTGGTGGTCCTGGTTGGCTCCCTAGTGGTCCAGTGTGGTGATCCGACCCCTCCCCCGACCCCTCCCTGTCAGGAGAGCTGCAGATCGGCTCTCCTTTACTCGCAGCTGCAGACGCGACTAACGGAAAAGCCGATACACAGCTTTTCTTGTTTACACTGTGATCAGCTGTCATTCGTCACAGCTGATCACATGGTAATGTGCTTCTGACAGAAGCCCATTACCTTGATCAGAGAAGCGGTGGGTCAGACTGACACACCACATCACCGAGCGCCAGGCTGCACGGCCCCGCAGGCGTGCGCCGGCTTGTTATCTTGCTGGACGTCATATGACGCCCAATCAGGATAACTGAACCACTTCCCAGCTGTTATTCTGCATACGGTGGTAGGGAAGTGGTTAAAGTTATTATATACCTTCACACTTGCACCTTGTGTTTTTCTCCTCTATAAGATGTGTATTGATCTTGTAGTGTCATGGTGTCATTTGTTGGACAGTATATAAAGCCTATGAAAGACAAAACCAGAGAAAATTCCCAGCTCAATTCACCAACCAATCTGCTTACCAACCAAATCAACCTGTCCAACAGTAAGCGTTAAAAACAGGGGTTTGGTTATCTTGTCTCCAATCGCTAGCGGGATAGGGATAGGAGTCCACAGTGTTCAATCAACGCCTCAACCTTTTCCTCTGTGTTGCAACACAAATATGGGAGTGCTAATATGATGAAAAACTGCATTGTGATCTCCCTCTTAATTGCTCTGCCTGCTTGTGACAGAATCCCCCACACAGTTAGAACACAGTGAGGGAACACATTTAACCCCTTGATCACCCCCTAGTGTTAACCCCTTCCCTGCCTGTGACATTTATACAGTAATCAGTGGCTATTTTTAGCTCTGATCGCTGTATAAATGTCAATGGTCCCAAAAAAGTGTCAAAAGTGTCACAAGCAGGCAGAACAGTTAACAGAGAGATCACCATGCAGTCTTTCATCATATTAGCACTCCCACATTTGTGCTGCAACACAGAGGAAAAGGTTGAGGCATTGACTGAACACTGTGAACCCCTGTCCCTATTCTGTTAGCGAATGGAGACAAGATAGTTGAATTAATACATGAACATAGGGTACTTAATCAGCCATGACACTACAAACTGCAACCACAACATGTGAACCCATCATTACAAGGTAAGGCATATAACTACACTAATGCCTAGGTAAAACATCAAAAACATTGGAAAGTGTACAATGCCTTTAAGGCTGGGTTCACACTATCCGACACAAAAACGGTCAGACTTTTGATCCTACTTTGCCTTGCAACATCGATTCTACTTTGGTCCTACTTCTATCCAACTTGAATGAACAAGATAAGATTTTGCTCCAACTTTGAGATAGTTACTTGTCCTTTGACCAATCAAAGCAATCCCAGTGTGAGATAAATTCCTTTTACTGCTGCTGTAATCACCAAGTCGGATGGTTAGAACAAGGATGCGACTTTGATCCTACTTCAATGATATTCAATGGGCTGAAGTAGGACCAAAGTCGGACCAAAGTAGTACAGGAACCTTTTTCAAAGTTGGACTGACTTGTGTCGGACCAGTTAAGATGGCTCTCATAGGGAAACATTGATTTGGTGATGTAATGCGACTTGCACTCACAATGTGAACCCAGCCTCAACATGTGCAGCTTCCTGACTTCCTGATATTCCGACTCTTTAACCTTCCAGAGAAGGTGAATGTCCAGTTTTAGGGATCTTGAGTGTGTACAGAGGTGTGCCTAGTACAAAGGTTCTTCTCACTTTGAAGACTTTTTGAAGCATCTAATTGTTAAGAGAATCACCTACAGCTTTCTTTAGGGCTTGAGCAATCTATGTTAATAAAATCACAACAGAATGCACAAAGAGACCTGTATTAAAGTTTGATGAAGACTAGCATCTCCTTACAGTACTGTAGGCAGCTGACTCTGTCTGGACATGCTAGTCTTCATTAAGCCTTAAAGCGAAGCTCCAACCAAAAGGGGAAGTTCCACTTTAAGGACTTGTTCCCCGCTCCTCTTGAACAATTGGCACTTTTGAGGAGCCGGGGGGTGAGCAGGTACCCGACTTTGACAGGTGCCTGCTTCCCACTTCCATTCCGATCACCACAGTGGTCAGAAACGGAAGTTCTCCTCCCTCCCTCCCTCCTGCAGTCTTCTGGGACACTGACAGGTCCCAGAAGACTGCACCCACCATTCACGATGCGCAGCATGACTCGCACATGAGAAGTAGGCACCCGTCTGTGAAGCCGCAAGCTGTCACAGCTGGGTGCTCATAGTGAAGATGCCGGCAGTGTGAACCGGCACTAGATGCTTCAAAAAGTACTCAAAGTGTGAAGATCAGGTGCTCCTCTGTACACATTCAAGAACCAACTATCTGGTGAGTGCCTCCTTGTCTCGCTATCAGAGAGGTAGCAGCCTAGTACAAGAACAGAGTCCATCCATACTAGGCTTCATTCATGGATTTGTTTTATGCTAGACCCATCAGAGACAATATTTACTTTTATGGGTCCACAGGACTATCACACACATATGAGTTCTAGGGAGAGAAAAGTGGCTAACAGTAAAGATTTGTTATCCGTCTTGCCAGAGTTGTTTCATCGAAGACTGCCTACTGCTGTCAGAGCTTTCTGTATCACTGTCCAGAGTTTACCCAGGCTTTACAGATCAAAACATTCTATTTGCCAGGAATTCCATAAATACCTTATATAAAATTTTCATGGATTCCATACTTCAGGTATCACAGTAATTGGAACAAAAAACATATCTAACCTGTTTCACTTCACTCTTTACCCAATGCATTTGCAGCAGAGACCACCATCTAAACCTCAACAAATACACTATTTAATGAATGTATCATCACTTAATGATTCAAACAGTTGTGTATTTTTGTTATGGTTTTAAGCCCATTAATTAGGCAAGTAAAATGCTGTTAGTTATAAGGCTCCATGCACACTTAAGCTGATAAACGACCATTTATGGTCATTTGGACGTTTTTTTTAACAGCCCATAAACGCCCCTCTATGTCATCCTATGTGTCCATGCACACATAGACGTGCATAAATGCTGCTTACAAAACGCTGCTAAAAGCACGTTTTCTAAGCAGCGTCTCCTGCCATATAATCCGACGCCCAGAGAGTGTCCAGTGTGCATGGAGCCTAAAGCAAAGCAAACAAGCCTAATAAAAAAAAAGTTAATCTTATACACACTTCAATAAAGCAGTTCAAAATTATATTCAAAGCTGACAAGGACCATGCTGGCAGGAGGAGAGAGCATAGCGAGAAAGGAATGATCAGATGCTGATCCTTTACTGTCTAATCACAAGATAGGGGCAGTGAGCTGAAGAAGTCTGTCACCAACCCAACAGCACTGTCTGACAGGACTGTGTAAATCTTAGGATTGGACAAAGAATATTAAAATCCTTTGGCGTCGTTTAACAATTTCCATATTTGTAATTCAAGTGTTACTAAACCCACAGCAGTAAAATCAGTCTGTATATGTAGTAAAGCATGCTTGTTATATTCACTGTGGAACCGTGGGCAGAGTGTCATGGGACCTGTAGCCTCATAGGACAATCAGAGTAGAATGAAAACTCCTCCTACAAGCTTTAACAAGACACTGATAGAGGTCACAAGACTGCTCTATCTGCTAATGAGAAACAGTATCTAGCAGTTTATGTTTACTACAACTATTGCATTTCCATGTTCTGTGTACTGTGGGAGACCAGATATAGTGAATGCAGGGTCCTGGGTTAAGTAACACTTTAAGCTGTGTATTTTATCTGTGTGCCTGAAGTTTAGTTTTAAAAAAGCAGTACAGGTTGTAATTCACAATGTACCAGTGGCGGCTGGTGAAGTTTTAAGATGGCGGGGCTCTAGACCCCGCCCTTCCTTTTTGCCCCCCCCACTTCTTAGAAGCCACACCCCTTATAGACTCCACCCACTCAATGTACAGTATAACTCAGCTGTCAGTCCTAATTCTTAATAAAATATTGCTGGCTCATTCATCCATTAAATCCCAAAGGTAAAGAACTACATTAGCTGTGGAGGTCTGCACAGGAACCGAGCACAGACTGGTATTATGTGGGTTTTCATGTATGTGCTATGCCATCAAGCTCCATTCTAATTCCTTATTTTATAATAGGAATGCTGGAAATCCTACACTAACCCCCTCACCACAAGGTGAGCCATAGAAATGTCCCTGGTTTTTGGAACTGACCAGCTTCACTAACATAAATCTTTATTATCTGTCAAAAAAAGTTCAAAATGTAATTATAAAATCAGGCGCTTTAAGATGGCATTCATTGGAAAGCAGTTATTGTAGAGAAATTGTCCTGACCAGGCATTCCTCTTGTTCTGTTGTTTAATGCTGAGGTGCACAGAGGCTGAGCAATGCTCCATGAAAAGCATCAGCTTCAACCAACACAGCAACAACTCCACTCCTGGTGACTTATTGGTCCTGCATTGTAAGTCATGAATCATCACCTACAATGCACTGAATGCAGGGATGAAGAAGTCACCAGGAGTGGAGTTGTTGCTGTGCTGGTTGAAGCTGCCTGTTAAACAGTAAAGTATGAAGAGCTGAGGGTATGCAGTGCTGCTGAGCTCTGTGGCCCCCCAATGTCAGCAGACTAATTGCAGGTCAATTACTGCCTGTGTATCCCTGAGAACTCCCTGTGACTTACATGCTGGATCAGAGTTCTGATTCTACTGCTGAGCTTTGGAAGGGACCTGTTCAGCCTTATCTGTTATCTATGTATGCAGACTAATCACTGCCTGTGTATTGCTGGGAGTTCCCTGTCATGTATGCTCAGAGATTTTACCTTGCAGACTCTGCTGTGCTTGGATCTGATTATCCCTGGCTGAGCTTCTCATTCCCTCAAGCTGTAGTCACCCATGATGATCCATCCAGGTAGGAAATCTGCTGCTTCCTCTCCTCTCCTCCATTGAGCGATTGCTCATGTCCTCCTCCTCTGCTCTGTACAGGATGGTGGGCGGGGGAAGGGTCCCTGGTGGAGAGTGGAAACACTGCTGGAGGTAGAGACGTGTCGGAGTGCGACTTGTGGAGGGGGGGACATGGCTGGGCAGCTGGCCAAAATGTGTAACTGCAGGCAGAAAAGATCTTGGCCCCCCCCAGGCATAGACCAAATGGACTAGGCAGTTTAAGGTCTGTAGTTTCAGACGCCCCAGAAAGCTCTTATTCTCAGAATGGAATGTTGGAAAGCAGCCAATGAGGGTAGAGAATTCATTTTACTGTGTTCTAGATAGGGCTTTTTAATGAGATTTGGGACTTTTGCCTGTTGCTAGGTAGATTACACTTCTATTTCTTATGTAATCTATCTATTCTAGCAATTATCAACAGCAGCACAGCTAGAGAGAAATTCCAAATATTTTTTTTTCTTTGTAGCTTCTCTCTAACTGTGCTGCTGTTGGTTAATAATTATAGTTAATTTTTATTTCTTACTTATTTTTTTGGTGGGGCGCTGCCCCAGGAGACCTTCTGGGCGAGCCTCCACTGCAATGTACCTTCCATGACTACAGGAATTGTAAAGTCTGTTGTTGCTCAGATATTTTTGGAATTGGTATTGGTAAAAATATAATCTATGGCTGAAACCAAAAAGTCTTGGAGACTAAACTAAGAATTTCACCTCATGAAAAGTGTAGAGGGTGTGATCTAGGATAAGACTCTTACCCTGCAGCATCCTGCAATTTGGAACTCCAGTAAACAGATAACAATTTAAAATATACTGACAATTTGCTTAAAGCATAACTCTTCTTTTGTTGAGAAAAAAAAACACTCCCCTCTGGGTGATCAATGTACATTACAAGGATTATAACAACCTTTGTTGCAGATTCCTACTTTTGTTATTCTGAAGAAATCCCTGTGTGTTTGTCTGTGTCCATGTGGGAAAGTGAGTGTAATGGGAGTGGTTTCATAATTATTAATCAGCCGCGGCAGCTGCTGGGCTCTAATGAGGAAAATTGCTGGGCCTGCATCCCTTTAGGCATGTTCCTATTGTTCCTAACACGCTAATTTTTTTCCCCCCACTAAAGTGGAGTTACCCTTTAACCGCTTCTGGACCGCCCCACATACATGTACTGCAGAAAAGCGACCCTTCAGCATGAATTCACGTACCTGTACGTCATCTTTATTTCTGGGTCTGGGGTATGCATGTGCGCCACCGCCGACCCTCTTCTGCTGTGATTGCACACAGTGAGAGCCAATCAGCGGGTCCAGCGGACTCAGTGTTCGCCGGCACCCGGCGGCCGTTCCCGAGAGAGGCAGAATGGCGGTCTGTCTATTTAAACAAGGCAGATCGCTGTTCTGTGAGAGGGGAAGATGGAGATCCTGTGTTTCTGCTCAGCAGGACACGGATCTCTGTCTTCCCCCAGTCAAAGCACCCCCCACACAGCAAGCACTCCCAGGGAACACATTTAACCCTTTGATCACCCCTGATGTTAACCCCTTCCCTGCCAGTGTCATTAGTACAATGACAGTGTATATTTTTTAGCACTGATCACTGTATTAGTGTCACTGGTCCCCAAAAAAGTGTCAAAAGTGTCACTTAGTGTCCGATTTGTCTGCCACAATGTCGCAGTCCCGCTATAAGTCGCTGATTGCCACCATTACTGGTAAAATAAATAAATAAATAATTAAAAATTCCATAAAAATATCCCATGTTTGTAGACGCTATAACTTTTGCACAAACCAATCAATATACGCTTATTGGGATTTTTTTCACCAAAAACATGTAGCAGAATACATGTTGGCCTAAATTGATGAAGAAATTAGATTTTTTTATTGGGTATGTTTTTTAGCAGAAAGTAAAAAATATTGTTTTTTTATTCAAAATTGTGGGGTTGATTTACTAAAGTTTGAAAGTGCAAAATTTGGTGCAGCTCCACACAGAAACCAATCAGCTTCAAGGTTTTATTGTCAAAGCTTGATTGAACAAGCTGAGGTTAGAAGCTGATTGGCTAGCATGCAAAGCTGCACCAGTTTTTGCACTCTCCAGCTTTAGTAAATCAACCCCTGTCTGTCTTTTTTTGTTTATAGCGCAAAAAATAAAAACCGCAGAGGTGATCAAATACCACCAAAAGAAAACTCTATTTGTGGGAAAAAAAGGATATTGATTTTATTTGGGTACAGCGTTGCATGTCCGCAAAATTGTCAGTTAAAGTAACGCAGTGCCGTATCACAAAAAATGGCCTGGTCATACTAGCTTTACATGGCATATGTCAATAGAATCCAAAATCATATGAATTAGACATAATATAAATCCATTTCCCCATGACATGCCACATCATGTATCTATTATATCTTTCATATCTCACTCTCACACAAATAATAAGCTGAGTCTGAGACGGTTTTATGCTTTGCCTGTGGACTGCAGAGAGAGCCCTGCACCACTCTGCAGATCTGTTCTCCCGAAGTAAACAGAACTGTTGGTTTTAAATAGACAGCAAGCATTTTACATGTAACCAGAATAGATGTGTGTTCAGTGTAGTGATATAAAGCCTAAAAATTGGCAAGCATGAAGAATAAATGAGACCTCTTCCCGGGAGAGGGTGTTCCCTTCCACTGAACTGCCTTTCAGACATGGTTAGCGACTCAAGCTCTGTATTCCAGCTGCCATGCTGCTTCTGACTTAAAGATAGCTCACACACATCACTTTAGGCTGCTGATTGCCAATTCTGTCCCTTGCATACAGTTACAACAACAGAAAATCAACGGCCAGCTAAGCCCAGGCAGAGCCAATAGTATATAACGAACAAGTAAGAAAATCAATAAAACTATCTGTGCTGTAAAATGTGCCGGGGAATCTTTTTTCTACTTTTTTTGCTCTATTTGTCACATTAGTCCATTCATTTAAGGCAGTCTTGACATCTTGTAATGCATTGTACTGGGTTATGCAATGTGACAGGCTATGGGTTTGCTTACTGAATGTGCATGGTTAAGCTGCATTCTGCAGAAGCAAACCCAAGTTTTACTTTACAGTCATACAATGTATAGAAGATGTTGGTGTCTGCTATAGTTTATAAAAATTATTAACGCCGGTCTTGCTTATAAAATCTGTATGAAAAATCATACAGATTTCAAGGAACAACAAAAATCCATTGGAAAATTAGAAATCCCCTGATTGTCTGGAACCCACTATGTAGAAATACAGAGGGTCATCTGGGCCCTAGGTGTTCTCAGGATAAAGGCCTTCAGTTTCAGTTTTTACATTTTCGTGAAATCTGGAGTTGTTGTGTGCCTTATATTATTAATAGTAATTTACTTGGATCCACTGTGAAAATGGAACATGAGTCCACTAAGTAACAGCAGAACAAGGTTTCCACTATTGGTTGCTAGGAGGCTGTAGTAAATACAGATCCCTCTATGTTGCTTACATGGAGTTGGCACAGTCACAGTGGGTGTCCTTATTTTCTTAGAAGAAGACCTTTGGTTGCTTAAAAATGTTGGACATGGATGGGTTCACTTTGAATATAAAAAATTAATTAAATAGCATTTTTGATTTGTGGTGCTCAGTGTAGTTTTGCTTTAGCCCTCCTTTGACTAATACATACAAGAACATCGTTTTTGTAGTACTTCTCTGTAGTATTAGGTGTGACGAATGCGGGTATCAGATCGCTGCCCTCCTCACCGACCGGCGACCGAGGACCCCCCTGATCCAACACCGCACTTGTCACGAACGTAACAATGCCACTCTCAGCTGCTTCCAGCACAAAGATTTCCCAGTTTGCAGGATCACCTTCTAAGTGTCAGCCCCCTGAGAGCGATTGTTACCGGGCTAATTCAAACAATTAACCCTTTCACTGCCACCACTCCTGGATTTCGACCAGAAGACCCTTATATTAGCAATACCAGTATTCCAGAACACGCCTGTGCATACACTGTCACCTGCAGACAGGTATATTCAGATGCGTTATTCTAAAAACAGTAGCGCTCTTCAAAGGAACAGATTCGTAATAGTTGCATTGAGAGCTTTAGGGACAAAATTAACACTTTCAAAATAAGGTTTAATAATGAAAAGGTCAAGTTTTAGGTGCAGTAAAATATTTACAGAAAAATAAAAGTACAAAGTGAGACAAAATTACAACGAAAGAGAACAGATTGAAAAAATACCTTGCATTTGAAATGTCCATGCCTAATCAGTGTTTCGAAGATGATTTCCTGGCTCTCTGATGTTTGATGTTAAGTGAGAACTCCCAATCTGATTGTGACAGTCTCTTTTTTCTGGACCACCAGGGGTGGGGTTGCACCTCTCTGGCCATTCGTATAAGAGAGGGAGTTTCCTTAGACAATGTCCAGGGCGGACCTTGCAAATACATGCTGCATAATCATACATGGTTCATAACTTGTTACTGGACCATCTTACATATTTTACAGCAAGATATTTAATTTCAGCTTCCAATAAGCTTTTATATGATTCCAAACATGAGAATTCTAAAACCTTATAGGACCCTGGGGAGGGAATGGACTAATTCTATCCCTCCTTGGGTAGCAAGGGGTGAATGTTTATACTTGAATTATCCGGGCTGAAATTCTACATTCAAATATGTAATGTTCATCACTATGGCATACCTATAGTGGAAGTTATGACTGTATGTAAGTTTTCATGTAAGCTTAAGGCAGAAAGGGAGAGTCATCCCTAGGTCAGACCTGCCAGGGTAATTTATGGGCCAACATCAGGCTGTTGTATGTTTGTTCAAGATAAGTGGACAGACCTTCTCCTGGCTATAAACCGTAATCAGAGCCTCCTTTTTAAATTGGCCTGTACACACGCGGGGGGGGGGTTGGGGTAATGGACAAGCTTGTTCAAACTGCCATGTCAGAAGGAGAGAGAAAAAAAAAGTAACTATTTATGTAGCTTCCCTGCCAAGATGGAGTCAGTGTCGCTTTGGGCCTGGTATCATTACCTCGCGTGGATCTCACGCATGATACCATCACACTAGGCAATAGTGTATCTAAACAAAGGGTCCAATATGCCAACAGTGTCAGCAATACTGGCAATCTTAGATTCTTGAAAATGGACAATATGCTGTATTAGCAATAATCATTGCAAGGAAAATGTAACCTTACTGAGTAACCCTAAGAGAAAATAGAGTACTGTCCCTGATACTTTTTTTATTTGCACTAACACACAATTTTGAGTACTGCTTGGACCTTGAAGAAGGGAACACACCCCAAAATTTTGTCCTGAAAATTGTATGTTAGTGCAAATAAAAAAAGTATCACGGACAATACTCTATTGTCTTTGTCGCAATTGCACTAACACGGCTACAATCACCTTAAGCATGAGTAACCCTTATAAGGTATTTGTGTACCATAAAAACTCCATGTATATGTCTCTAGTGGAAATCTGTCTCAAAGACAAACACTGCAAGTTAATTTAGTCCCTCTATACCACAGAATGGTGAAGGGTTAGTGTGAGACTTAGAGTGGGAGTTAACTTCCATGGATGATTTTTACATATACTGTAGGTAAGCCTATAGTAAGGCTTACCTACAGTATCTCACAAAAGTGAGTACAGCTCTCACATTTTTGTAAATATTTTATTATATCTTTTCATGTGACAACACTGAAGAAATTACACTTTGCTATAGTGTAAAGTAGTGAGCATACAGCTTGTATAACAGTGTCAATTTGCTGTCCCCTCAAAATAACTCAACACACAGCCATTGATGTCTAAACCGCTGGCAACAAAAGTGAGTACACTGCTAAGTGAAAATGTCAAAATTTTGTCCAATTAGCCATTTTCTCTCCCCAGTGTCATGAGTGTCATGTGACTCGTTAGTGTTACAAGATCTCAGGTGTGAATAGGGAACAGGTGTGTTAAATTTGGTGTTATCACTCTCACTCTCTCATACTGGTCACTGGAAGTTCAATAGCGAGTTCTCTGAGGATCAGAAAAAAAGAATTGTTGCTCTACATAAAGATGGCCTAGGCTATAAGAAGTTTGCCAAGACCCTGAAACTGAGCTGCAGCACGGTGGCCAAGACCATTCAGTGGTTTAACAGGACAGGTTCCATTCAGAACAGGCCTCGCCATGGTTGACCAAAGGGGTTGAATACATGTGCTTAATGTCATATCCAGAGGTTGTCTTTGGGAAATAGGCGTATGAGTGCTTCCAGCATTGCTGCAGAGGTTGAAGGGGTGGGGGGGTCAGCCTGTCAGTGCTCAGACCATACGCCGCATATGGCATCAAATTGGTCTACATGGCTGTCGTCCCAGAAGCAAGACTCTTCTAAAGATGATGCACAAGAAAGCCCTCAAATAGTTTGCTGAAGAGAAGCAGACTAAGGACATGGATTACTGGAACCATGTCCTGTGGTTTGATGAGACCAAGATAAACGTATTTGGTTCAGATGGTGTCAAACGTGTGTGGTGGCAACCCGGTGAGGAGTAAAAAGGTCTCTTGCCTACAGTCAAGCATAGTGGTGGAAGTGTCATGGTCTGGGGCTGCATGAGTGCTGCCAGCACTGGGGAGCTACAGTTCATTGAGGGAACCATGAATGCCAACATGTACTGTGACATACTGAAGCAGAGCATGATCCCTTCCCTTCAGAGACTGGACCCCAGGGCCATATTCCAACATGATAACGACCCCAAACACACCTCCAAGATGACCACTGCCTTCCAAAAGAAGCTGAGGGTAAAGGTTATGGACCGGCCAAGCATTTCTCCAGATTTAAACCCTATTGAGCATAT
The DNA here is from genome assembly GCA_018402905.1 of Glandirana rugosa. Lineage (NCBI taxonomy): Eukaryota > Metazoa > Chordata > Amphibia > Anura > Ranidae > Glandirana > Glandirana rugosa. The sequence goes on along the minus strand of BLSH010319913.1, from coordinate 400,321 downwards.
GTGGGGCATCCTCAAAAGGAAGGGGGAGGAGAGCAAGGTCTCTAAAATCCACCAGCTCCATGATGTCATCATAGAGGAGTGGAAGAGGACTCCAGTGGCAACCTGTGAAGCTTTGGTGAACTCCAAAATATTGACACTTTGGGCCCAATTTGGACATTTTCACTTAGGGGTGTACTCACTTTTGTTGCCAGCAGTTTAGATATTAATGAGTGTGTTGAGTTATTTTGAGGGGACAGCAAATTTATACTGTTATACAAGCTGTGCACTCACTACTTTACATTGTAGCAAAGTGTAAATTCTTCAGTGTTGTCACATGAAAAGATATAATAAATATTTACAAAAGTGTGAGGGTGTACTCACTTTTGTGAGATGCTGTATAGGTACAGTAAATATCTCCTGAATGTGCATTGTTTAGGAAATATTTACTAGTGAAGCAGCCAGTGACGTCTCTGCAAGAGGAGCCTTGGATTAGCTGGTGTTCCACCAGGGACCCCTAATGGAAGTTTGGTTTTAGCCACTAGCTACTCCCAGGTCACTTAACAGGTACCTGCAGACGTGAAGGATGGTTGATGCCAGGTAACAGAGAACGGGAGTGTGAGAGAAGCACAGGGCACTGGGCATCTGAAAGCGGGAGTAAGGCTGGAGGCTGGGGGTGCAAACATAGCTTGGCAAAAGCTCAGATTGTGGATGCAGTGGAGTCTGTGGGTGCAGAGATGAATCAGCTGCGGCTGTGAGTACTGCAGAGACTGTGATTGCAGCTGAGACTAAGGACACTTCAAGGGAAGTCAAGCAATGCATCATGTGGTGCGTCTCATGTCATCTGATGTTCTTTTTTATCAGACGTCTCATCCATTCAGATTTTACCATTTTATTCTGTTGTTGAAGTGTTTCATGTTGTTCAGGATAGCTGCTTAACACCCATCATGTTGTATAATTTTTTTGTAACATGCTATGTCTATGGTTATGTATATTATAACTTGATATGTATTGATCATCCAAGAGAATAAATTTCTTGTTTGTGTCTGTAACACTCCTGCTAAAACCCGGAAGTGCCAGCAGCCATGGGGGATAGAACAGGTGTAAACACTGGAACGCTGAAGGTAAGTTACTAAGACACTCCCTTCCTCTTATGGGGTCTACCAACCTGTCAAGGAGCTGGGGTCGAAAAGATGGAATTCTTATACAAGGGGAGGAGCAAAAACATCTGATGGTGAAGTCCAGGAGTGCTCTTCCGTGCAATAACCTTTTCTAATCCAACAGGTAATACTACTTGCCCTTGGAAAGTTGCAAAGTGCAGCTTTCCTTGCAAACTGAACAGCCTATATGCCTTTAGCAAATCAACCCCAATGTACCCTAGATATTATACTTCTTGTTACTTAGAAAGACATTTCTCTGCCTTGGCATTGAGGCCATTTTTCTTCAGGCTATATAAAACAAACTGCATATGCTGAAAATTGTCATGGAGGCAGGAAGAGTACACTATTATCAAGATACACTACCACACACAAATAGAGCAAGTCTACATTAACTAGGTACTGGAAGACTACGGGGCATTACACAACCCAAAAGCATTACAAGTTATTTGTAGTGCCTGTCCTAAATGTTAAACATGGCCTTCCTTTTGGCTGCGGATGCAGCAATGATTGTGCCAGGTGGCAGCAGAGGCTGTGGTGTACCAGTGACTGTGTTGTGGATACATCAAAGACACGGTTGGGGTTCAGCAGAGACTAGGCTGTGGGTGCCTTGCTAGGTGGTAAGGCCATTTTGGTAGCTCAAGGAGTATAATAAAACTGTGCTGTAGCAGTGACAGTGCAATCTGCTTGTGCTCAAGTTTAAATAGAAGACACAGTCATGTAACATGGTAGTGACATTCCATGGAAGATAGAGGTGGCACCAGAGCTGGAATGTGGATGATAAATAAATAACTATGATATTCCATTTCAGTCTGTAGCCACTGTGATTTTTTAAAACCGTTAACAAATTTGATACATTATGGGAACCTAGGGGTGTTTTGTACACCATGTAGGGAATGCCCCAGAAATGTCATTAACTGCTTCTGTGAATATGTACTGTGACACATTGAAAATTTTAGTCATCCCCTGTTATATGAACTTTATTTTTGGTGAGAATCTGCCTAAGGCTTGTTTACTAAAGTGGGGCAGATACTGCAGCCTTTATCATTAGAACACTGAGATTTCTCATGTGGTTATAATAAACACAGACCCTCCCATTCTGGAATCAGACTGGATAGGATATCATGAAATAAATGGCTGCAACAACGTTTGTTAAAATCCCAGTAAAATGATCACCCAAAAGGGATTGTTTTCTTCTTAACAAAAGTGAAGTTATACTTTTATGCCATTGGCAGAAAAGACTTGAAATATATTTCAATAAACATCTTGAATGAATGCATATTTTCTAGCAGACTTTAGATGTACTACTGCTTTTAGTTCCACTAAATGTTTGCTTGATAACATTACATAGCAATTACCGTCATTGTAAATGTAATAGCCACACCTTGATGGAAATTAATATACTTTAAATTGCATTAACATTTTCTGTGTAAGCTGTTGTTTTATTTAATTGGGTTTTATTTTACTGTTTTATTTAAATAATTTAATTATATTTTATTAAACTGCTAAAAGAAATATGGATTGAACTTACATAATATGTCATATTTGGAAGAGACTGGATGTGGGTTGTCCCAGAAACTCCTTAGATCTTAGTCCAAAAGAGAATTCTGGGTTTTCTATAATAGGAAATAAAAGGACTGAAAGCTTTACAGTATAATGCACTTAGATTTTTCTTCTATAACTAAAGCAAGGTGAATTAAAATAGAAACACTGTTTGCTTTAGGTCTAATGTTTGGAAATTTCAAGGAAGAAAGCCAAGTAAAAGGGAATCTGATTATTCTCTAGGGCCCCCCAATGCATTGTTGGGGTACTGTGGACAGAATCATGTAATGAAATTAACATAGCAATGTTATGAAACAAATACAATTTAGAAAACTTGCATTGCTGTACTTTTAACGTGTCAGATATGCAAACTTTAGCTGTGAACTCAATTGATTGGAAATGGATGGGGCTCCAATGGGTATCGTAAATCCACATTTGGATGCCTGCTGTAGTCAGTGGTGGCTGTTATAAAAATTAAAAATAATTGAGCGAAAAGGTTTTCAATTTAAACTGAAGTAAGTGAAGAATGCAGGTGTCAGTTTTGATATAGTGTTCCTTAAAGGGTAACGCCAAATTGTGGGAAAAAATAGCAAATAAAGTAAATTAATATAGTGTATACAATTGCTATCCAAGTCATATTGAATTGAATGTTATTAAAAATGACCTTTCGTTTCCAATGTGCAGTACTGTATATTTCTGTAAAATACAATGCAATATGGCTCCCTGGAGGTGTTCTGTACACAGAAGATGTACAGAACATCCCCCCCTCCCCCCAGTATGTTATTTCCTGCTTGTTTGATTTGTGATGTGTCATTTTTGGTTAGATACTCCCAAAGGAAAATCAGATCTAAAGGGATGCGGACCCTGACACTTTCTTCATTAGAACCCTGTAAGTTCAGCATCTGATTGCTAATTATAACATCACTCCCATTAGATTCACTTTGCATATAGACAGAGGAAAAGAAACAGGGAATTCTTCAGAATAACAAAAGGTTGGAATTTGCAACAAAGTTTGTGAAAATCTCTGGACTGTACATAGATTACCCAGAGAGGAATGCTTCTTCTTAACAAACATTAAGTTACTCTTTAAAGTGTTAATTTTGCCTAAAAAAAAAATTCCTGTACCTACTGCCTCATATCTGTAGTGTGAGATCTAGGGCACTAATGCCTCTAATTGAAAGCCTCATGGGATTTGGAGTAAAATTCAGCAATGTCACTCCTGTGCTACTTACTGTTCTCCTTGCTCTGACATGAGGAAGCAAAACTCTGTCTCTACCAGGGTGACCACCAGGGGCATAGCTACAGAGGGTACAGGGATTGCAATTGCTACCTGGCCCCATGCTGCAGGGGGCCCATGCAGCCCCCCTGTATGTAGGGCTGGTGCCAGCCTGAGCCAGCATAGGCAGATGGGTGGGTTGTAGTACGAGCGTTCGAGTGGGTACAGGACAATGTGGGTAGCAGAGCTCCCTGGTTTTCCACACTGGCTGCTAATCTCACAATCCTACACCCACGTCTCTTCGGCCAGCTCCTCCGGTCCCTCTCTCCTTCCCCATACAGCGCTGTGTTTGGTCCAGTGTCCATCGAGTCGGAGTCCCGCCTCCCTTCACGAGTCACTCCATCCACTCCTTTGTAACAGAGCCCAGGCACAGCCCTCCGGCGCATGCTTCTCCTAAACATCCAGCACACAGAGGCATTGTGCAGCCCTATGAGAGGGGAGACAGGGAGCCCATCTGCCCTTGGGACAGGGAGCCCATCTGTCCTGGGGAACGATCCATACTCCTTGGGACAGGGAGCCCATCTGCCCTGGGAAACGACCCATACTCCACTCCATCTGCCCTGGGGATAGGGAGCCCATCTGTCCTGGGAACAGGGCTCCCACCTGACCTGGGGAAGGGGGTTCCTTTCAGCCCTGGGGACAGGGACCTCATCTCCCCTGGGGACAGGGACCCCATCTTCCCTGGGGACAGGACCCCCACCCCCCACTTGGGGATTTGGGGAATGTACCAGCGGGGGTCACTGGATGCTGGGTGGTACAGCAGTATGTGCATGGGGTGGCTGGAGGATGGGGGGGGGGTCCAGCAGTACCAGTGCGGGGTCACTGAAGATGGTGGGGAAGGAAACAACAGTATCAGCAGGGTGGCTGGAGGCTGGGGGGGGTCATAAGTATCAGCGCAGGGTGTGTGGAGGACATGGGGGGTCTAGCAGTACCAGTGTGGGGTGGCTGGTGGACGTGGGGTCTAGCAGTACCAGTCCCTCCTCCTATCCAGCTTTTTTCCACTGCCCCCTGTGTGTTCTCCAGCCTCCCTGTGCTGTTTCCCGGACCTCCCTCATCCTCTGCAGCTTTGCTGGCTTCCCCGTCCCCTTCCTTGCCGGCTGCTGTCGGGGATCTGTCAAGAGGGAGAGCAGGGAAGGGGCCGGTAAATGTGTATTTTTCTGAATGGAGAGTCAGTGATCCATACAGATCACAGACTCTGTCCATTCATAACTGTGGCATAGTAAACTGCTTTATGAATGGACAGGAATCTCTTTACAGAGCTATTCCTGTCCATTTTTTTCTGTGTAGCTGAGGCTGCAGAGGAGGAGATTGAGGGCTGTGTTCTCAGTCTCCTTCTCTGTCTCAAAGGTGGAACATCGGAGGTCTGTTTAGGCTCTTAAAAAATAATATTGTAAAGAAAAATAATAAATAAAATAACAAAAATAAAAAAAGGCCTGATACTAGTGGTGGAACTACAGGGATCACAAAGGTCATAATGGGGACAGTGCCCTGGAGTTCCACCACCGGGCTCGGAGGGAAGAGCCCAGGTTGTAGGCAGGGGGGCCCTTCATGGTTTCTTGCACTGGGGCCCTGAAGGTTCTAGCTACGCCACTGGTGACCGCCTCCACACAGAGACATATTGCAGAACAAAGCATGGTAAGTCAGTAATGGGGGAACAATCAGCTATAGGGAAAACATAGGTAATGCTAGGGACTAGTCCTTTTCTCTTGGTGTGTCATTGAACCTGCAGTGCTCAATCAAAATTAAGACACTGTGGCTGATTTACTGAGTCACTTGAATACCAAACCTTGTTCAAGGTAAATGGATTGATGCTACCACATGATCGGTTAAATGACATGAACACAGCTTTAATCTATTTACTAAGCTCAGTAAACATTCAGTTTGCGAAATGAACAGCCACTTTCATAAGTGAACAGCCTCTACATCTTTAGTAAATGGCCCCATTATATGGTGGACATACCCTTAAATTAGATGACTGAAAGTAATGTACATTTCAAAATTCAACCAGAAGATGGTTTTATCGTGTGTCATGATGTTGCATATACTATGTTTTTTTAATGTATCTTGCATTATATGCCTGTTCAAATGTATAGTGTATATTAATGTACCCACATGATTACCCCATTACTACATAACAACTTTGTTCAGATATACAGTATGAATTCTGGGTGTGACACACCAACATTACAACATAGCATATTATTGGTAGAAGAAACGCATACATTTAGAAGTATTAAATACTAATATAATTTCTATTTCATTCTTGTTTATCATTTACAGTGTATCTAATTGTATTATTCCTATTTAGTGTTCTTATTTCAAGGGAGGCTATCTCAAAATGGCAAATAGACAGACCTGGGAACCCAAGTGAGTTGATCTTTATGCCACAGGCCTCAAGATATAAGAAAAAGATGTAAGAATAAAGGTTCATAGTAATATCAATTAAGAAATTAAGGCTCTACAGAATACTGTATGTTCCATAGTTGCTAAGTCGAAGCAAAAAGCAGTATAAAAAAATAATAAAACCTACACGACAAAACCTCTAAAAGCTAATAATAGCTGTAATTGTAACCCAATATGGCATTTAAATTAAAATTCAGCGATAGGGGGGACAATTTGCAAACATTTACTAGAGTAACAGTTTTCTTTACCGAGTTAGCTTTGAGAAATAATGATTGCAATCTGAGTGATATATTTCTGCCATTTGTTGACATAAAGTGCTCTTAATGTTTTACAGGCATTTACATTAGCATAAGAATGCAAACCTTTTAACCCACTCAGCATAGAAATGGGTTATACATTTATATGAATTTCAGCTGAACAAATATATTAAAGGCTGGACCTTTTACAGAAAAAGGTTTATACAAGTCTCGAAGTACAGATATATGAAAACAACCTTCTACTGCAATATCACTTAAAGGGACTATATCACGGAAGCAAGAAAATTCCGCACCTCACTTTACCTCTCTGGCGGCCTGTGTCTTCTACCTCTGCCCTACTCCAAATTGTTCTCTTCCACATCCAACACTTCCAGGAGTGTCAAATGCATGTATCTGCCACCACATGCTGTAATTTGATCCTCTAATCCCTACCTTGCTGCTCAATCCAATTGTAATGTATGAGTCAGAGGATGTAACCATGGCACAAGGCATTTATTACACTTCAGGAAATGATAAATGCTTAAGAGACTGGTGAAGTCTGCAGTGCAGGAACAGAGTGAAGATAGGAGACTGTCAGGAACCATGAATCATACGGAGACAGAAAATGCAGTAAAAATAACACCTTTTAATAAAATGGTAAAAATGGTACAAACAGTAAACGCAGTCAAAACATAGCCAGGGTGCGGTAGCCAAAGTGGATAGTCAGAACAAGCCAGTAAATAAGGAAACCAGAGATCAGCATAGTTGGAGGCAGCAGACAGGTTTAGGGACCAGTAGGGACATCAGCCAGGCAAGTCTTCAACAGGAACACAGCAGAGAGTCTCTTGATATATTTGACCAAGGCGAAGGCACTGAAGGAATGAACCAGGCAGTTTAAATAGCCAGAAGGGGCTGGCTGTGGGCTGGACTTGATGAGCAGGAAATGATCACGAGTTGAGTCACTGTGGAACGATGAGTGCTGGCAATTAACCGACAGCTGAGCAACCTTGCACTGAGAAAGACGAGCTGAGAGCCCAGCCCTGACAGGGACACAGGTAATTGGATCAGTGAGTATAAGAGCTCTTCTCTTGTGGGGCACCTTTCTATAGAATTGTTTGCAACTTAGATAGGTATATGTCTTTGAATTTAACAAATATGGTTTTGTATAGATCTCTGGTATCTGTGGGCTCATCTCATTGACAACTGAGCTGCATTGAGAGAATACTTTAGTGGCCTATTTTGATGGGCATTTGTTTGCATCATACAAGTTTTAGTCCCCATACAAAGCTCTGGGAATGTAAATCACTCTTGATGCAGGTCAAATGCATTGCATAAGAATGTCAACTGCAGGTCAAATGCACCTGTCAGTAAATTCTAAATGATTGCAGAAGTGCCTCAAACTGATGTCAAATGGATGCCATTAATAGAGAGAGCATTCCATTTTTGACCATCAGGACTTGGATATCCCACCAAGAGACTTGCAAATAAAAGATCTTTGATTGTAGGGCTGTAAATGAGCTCAGCCTCTTGGCACTCTTGGAAGCCAAGAGACGCCACATTTCTATTTGGAGGGCATTATATTAGAGTTTGTATTCACTGTTATCCTTGATCAAATTAAAAAGTAAGTACAGTGCCTAAAGCCAACTCTATTCAAATCTTTGTCTTTGATGTCAGATAAAATTGGGTAGTGTTGGAAAATGTTACCTTTTGTGGGCCATTTGTTCACCTAGGCAGGAAGGGAGGATAACTCTTTCCAAGAGATAGAACATCAGGTAAAACTGAGAGAGGTTCCAAATGTTGAGTGCTGTATTCAAAATAGAAAACCAAAATGTATGGGCTGGAATTTACCTAAACCTCATCTGCTCAGCCTATTCGTTGACCTAAATCCACATATCCTCTTTCAGAGCTATGGTATTTCCTTCAGAAAATTCAAAATTTTGGATACCTAAACAAGGTAGGAAATTTGCCTGAAATCTATAAATTCAATCTTTTCATTGTTGGCAAACTCTCCAATCAACTGTATGCATGCACTGCTAAATAGCATATTACAAGTTCATTGAAGATACTGTAGCTTTTTCTGGCAATCACAGTGATCACCCAATCTGAATGTCCACTCTGCCTGCTGACATCAAGATCAAAATAAAGGCCCGCCAGAAGAGGGCAGGCAGGGGTTTAAGTGGTCCTATGTAAGAAGAGGCCTATCTAAAAATGGATTGCAAATTAAAACATATTGATTTGTCTCGATGTACTCCTTTTTTTGTTTTAACAGCAAAGACAGTTCACAGTGTCACAAAAATGCTAAAGATGAATTCCTGGTATAAAAAACATGGTTTAATACATTTTCATAGTTACTGTGGTTATTTTTTAACACAAGCACCTGAATTTGGTTTATTTTGGCTTCATGCAACCCCATGCATAACAGGGTTCAGACTGGTAGAAGATGGGAAGCGCTGGGAAACAGCCTGGTTCTTCTACAGTGCACAGTGCTGTCAATTTAACACAGTGACGAAGCTGACAGAAAGAGAGGGCCGAAGTAGAACATGGGTGACCACTAGGGGTGCCACGTCATCCCTTTAAGTCTGAACACATATGAATTACACAGATTCTGTGGCTGATTAAGGTGGTCATTAAACTCACTTGGTGCCTGCTCTGTATTCATTTTAGCCTCAGAACCTGTGTACTTCATATGTGTTCGGGTTTAAAGGGATCGGGTGGCAACCCTTGTGACCACTTCAATATCGTGTATTACATATACATTACATGCCCATTAATCTGGTTTGTGGCAAGTATTTTTTAAGACAATTTGCTTAACAACAACGAGGCTCAAGGGCACAACTGTGGCAGGGGTGTCGGGATCACAAGGCTGGCTAAACAGAATTCTATTTTCAAGTATAACTGTTTACATATTTTTCAAATGTGTTTATAAAGCTGCTTTCCTGTAGTACAGCTATTTTTTTCAGCCTTGATAAAATAAAAATGGAAGTATGCTTGACTTGAGTCTTCTTAATAACCCAATGATGGCTATACCTAATAAGGAACTATGGTTTTACAATAACTTCTAACATTACAAAAAACACCTTTATTTGGACTACTAAAAATGTATATAGCTTACATGTTCGCAGATTCAAATGGATGAAATTGACAAGAAAAAAAATTACTATGTAGGAGATTCTTTTAAGCCATACAATCTCCTGTTCATCTTTATCAATGTTTCACAGAATACTGTAGAGGGCAACCAAGAACCACATCTGCTTTAGGCAGTGGACAGTGTTTTTTACTGAATCCAGGACTCTTTATTCAATTTGCTTAATATATGCATTGCATGGAGTCTTCCCCAAAGGCCTCAGATTGCAGGTTTCAAAGTCAGGCCACTGAGCAAGGCTTGAGGGACAGAACGGAAGGCAGACTGGAACACAGTTCACAGGAATACAGCTAAGCCTTGTCAAGAACTTCTGTTGCAGCATAGCTAACTAAAGATCCTATTCAAACTGAATGTCATATATTTCAAAATGTAATTCTATTGCAAATTTTAATACTATAAATTTTATCTGTCTTCTAAGTATAATGCAACCTTTTTTTTTTTGTATGATTGGAAAACTAAATATGGTTGATGCAATCTCCATCAGAAGGGAGAAACATTCTCTGTGAAGGTATGTAGGTACTGTTCATATTCTTAGAGAAATACTGTATACTGAAAAGTAGGGACGAGGTTCTGGTTGGCTTGTGGTGAATCTTTTTAGAGATTCACTGCCCTGGGAAGTTTATGTGCATGTTCATCCAAGAGAGTTTTTGAACTATGATACATTGTATGGCCTTTGAACTATGGCCAACAGGCTTAGAAAGGCCAATAAGAGGGCTTTTGGTTAAGCCAGTCCCCTCACTAAATATAAAGAGCACAGAGCAGCCATTGTATCAGTGAATTGAGAGCTGATTTAGGGAAAGCATAGGAAAAAGCTAACAAACTGCATAGGGAGAGATAAGGATCAGCTGGGAAACTGTACTTTAATTCTGACCCCTTTGCTGGCATTTTTTGTTCTTATCATTAGGGGCTCTTTTTGTCTTTCATTTTATTTTGTGATTGGTTGGGGATCAGTGGTCACTTTCAGCTGCAAAAACAAATATTTTTGGGTTTTCAGTTCTGTTTTTTTTTTGATAGGTCATTTTTTAAGTCTGGTTGCTCAAAGTGAAACATTCACTTGTTACTGACCATTTCATTTTTAATCTGCAAAAGCAGTGTGCACTTAAGCCACCTCACATGATTTCACTCACATTTACTGCACCCTCCTATCCCCATAGATAAAGGTTAGCCACACCTCAGTTAGCCCAATTATCCCTGATTAGAACTTTCCTGCTGTTGACCAATTTTACACTGCTATTTCCTCTGCATTTCTTAATTCTTGCAATGAACCCTTCCCTGTAGTACTTTAGTAAATTCGGGCCTAGCCTTGTGTAACACCATGTACAGTTTTATGGCACCCCCAAAGCATGTTATTTAAAGGATTTGTGTATTTTCAATGTTGCTTTCAAAGCTGCAGTAAAAGACTCTCCCTGCCAGTATTGGTATACTGGTATTTTCTTGAAATTTGTTTTGCATTGGTATATATCCACCATTGGCAGTGCCCAGGTTACCATTCCATTTTGTTTACTGTGTTTTGCCTACTAGACCTACAAATGGCCAGAATTTAACAACAAGTTTCATTCATTGCAGACCTAATTGGGATTTGCCTCTAATTTTGGGGTTGTCAAATATCAAAAAAGATTTACTGAACCCTTGGCAAATAAAACCCTGGCAGGTTTGCACAGCACTCTTTTTAAGTAAATTTGCCCTGTATGGCCACATTTATAAGATGACAGTTCAAACAAGGTTAACAGTTTATCTAAAGCCAATTTTTTATTTATTTTTAGATAAATTAGAAATGGTTACAACTCTTTCCGGGTTGGAGAGATTTCCTTTAATTTCCTGTGCTGTTGACTTCACAAAAAGTAAGAGGAAATCTCTCCAAAGTGAGGGAACTTCCTTACCTTACGGTCAATTCACACACAACGTACAGCTGAGAGGTAAACCTTTGCTGTTTAATCTTTGCAGTGTTAATTTTGTCAACAAAAATATGTTTAGCATAGTTTTTGTCAGCTGTATGTTTTTTTAATGACGAAAACTAAATGAAAATAAAATTAGAATTAAGTCAATTGATTAAAACTTTGACGAAAATCAATTCCAATTTTCCAGTGCTTTTAAGTCGACTAAAATTTAATGGGTTTAGTTAAATTGTGATGCATTATTTAAGCATTTCTCTAGAATTTCCAAACTCATTATATACTCCTGGAGTAAAAATCTAATAACATGTTATTATTTATGGTATTAATGTTTGAACTTGCACTACAGGCACAGATTTAGCTGTTGTGATGTGTACTGTCTTTATAAATAAAACTAAGTTTCATAAACAAACTAAAATATTGTTTTTTGACAAGCAAAAGTGCAACTTTAAAATATTAAAAAAAAAAAGTAAACTCTATTGGCTGTAATGTCAGTCTGCAAGTGGGGATGAGGAAGTTAAGGGGAGCGAGGGAGTGCACAGGGCACTGTGAATTATAATTTAGGGATGGGGAGGGGACTTTTAAATGGGGATGGGGAAATAAATTGGAGTGAGGGAGTGCACAGGGCAGGGTGCATTATACTATGGGGATGGGGATGTGGAGGTGACCTGCAAGTTGGGAAAACGAACAGTTTTTTGTTATAAAATCAAACAAATACTTTGAATCAAAATAAATATTTCTGTCATGTGTAGTGTTGTCGATTTAGACACGGACATCACGT